>CM029367.1:12476105-12531105 GCA_017165825.1 Hepsetus odoe
TATATATATATATATATATATATATATATATATATATATATATATATAAAGATTCAGGAAATCAAAGTTTACATGAATTTAATCAGAAAAGTTTTCCAGGTGTATTGCTGCGGTGTTGTGGGTAGGACATATGCGCCATGCTGGGAGTCTCGTTCTTAGCTTTATTAGTCATACTGAACGTAACCAAAGATACAAAACTAAAGCACCACTGTTACATGGAGATCACCCGTGTGAATGACCGACGCTCTGCTCTGACTCACTGGGTCTTATAAAGCCAGCCCCCAATGAAGCACACCTGCGCCCTCATGAGCCCAGGTGTGCTCAGTCAGAGAAGAGTGCCGTCCACCGTGACACCAGGGTTTTGGAGAAGTTTTCAAATTAATGGAAGAAGTCTGAGGGACTGTCCTTTTCAAATAAGCTAGGACAGAACTTAACACTATGAAGATATGTAAGCTTGTGCATAAGAACTTTGAGCAAACAATACATATTTCAGGAATAAAACTAAAATAACACCCTTCATATACCCTCCATAATGAGTGTCGGAATCGCACCTTTCTCAAGAATATCTTCTCTGACCAGTGCCATTAGCAAAGTTATAGCTGTGGCCATTTTTACTACAGGATGGTTATACTGACTCTGTTGTCCCGTCTTCTTTCTACATATTTGCTTAGAAATGGTCATTAGCTAATGTCAAGCTTTATTTTAACAGCCTATTGCAACAATTCACACGATGAATTTGATTCTCCAGAAACTTTCCCCTAATTGTAGCAGGATTTGATTGGAACATTTTGAGTCAGAATTGTTTTAATATCTAGACTAAAGTAGCTTCTTGTAATTAACTGACAATCTGAGATCCAGTACCCACACAACCCTACTCAGGAACACATAAGCACACAATGAGTGAATGAATGGGGACTGAAGGAGTTATTTTCACAATAGATAAAATATAGATAATATAGACCATATGCTTTTTTAACTTTATTAATTACGTATTCATTTATTTTATTTTTGCCAATAGAGGCGTGTTTTTTTAACAGTACTATATCAGTATTATTCTGTCCAAAAAATAAGGTGAAGAAATGAGGAACTTACATTTTTTTTTTTTTACATTCACTGACTTTCCCTGTGAGTTCAAATTAGTTTATTTTAAAATAATGCAAACAGGGGAAAGTTTTTCGGTCCTCAGTGCGGAAGTCTTAATTTTAAGTGCATTCACGGCTTTCAAAACTTTGACATTCAAAATTTGAGTTTGCCTCTATATCTCTCCGTTTGATAACTTGACGAGACAAAAACAATACGCAAGGTTTTCATTTCTTTGACAAAAACCATCAACAACCATCAAGAGCACAACAGGAGAGACTGTGGAAATAAACTTAAAACGAAACGGAAAGAAGTGCTGGTACTTTGAAATGGAGCCAAAGATGTCATGCACATGCCATGGAGTAATGTACTGATTTATAAAAGAAGCATCACGAAGGAGCAAACAGAAAGTCAAGACAGGCTGTGGCAGGGGTTTTCACAGTTACCGAAATAAAGCTACAGTCTTCACTACGTCCCTGCACACAACTCAGTCAGATCTGCAACACACTACTGATCCTGAAACTCAACACTGTCCTCAAACGTTTGTTAGCAGCAAACATTTCAAGTACAGGGAAACTGCAACTCTACAGCTGAAGATGTTTCAAACTGGAGCCGTCTGCCTACATCCGGCTTTGTTTCTCTGCTCGCCTTTCTTTTTATCTATAATTTCTCTGTGAAAAAAAGAAAAATCAAGATTTGATTTATGCAATAATCAGATATGCAAACAGTGCTCATTTTTCTCCTTGTGCCAGCAAATGGGAAATTGATGGCAATCAGCGGCACCGTCTGTGTTGCTGAATTTTTTGGCCTGCTGATTTTCATTAGGACGCCATTGTTGCCCCCCCCCGCCCCTCTCCCCCAACTTTTTTTACGTCATGTGGCTGGGGAAAATATTGCAGCATTAGCATCATTAGATCCACTCGATATGATTTATCATCTGACACTGGGGTGGCATGCTCATATTAGGTCACTTCCATTTTTTCCTTTGTGTTCATCTCTCCTTTATTCCTTTTGCTCAGCTGATTTACTTGGCCTTCCTTGGTTTTGACAAGCGCTAAAAATTGATCCTCTGTGCCTGGCTGTCACAGCTCAGCAGCCCACCCACGACCCCCCAGTCAATAACGCTCGGAAAAAGCAAGGCGGAAACGTCCAGGAGGGTGCATGAGTTTGTGCCTTTTTAGCTCGGAGGGTTAATGGTAGGCCTGTCTATCTGTGTGTGTGTATATATGTGTGCTGTAGTGTGTGTAAGCACTGAGCTGTGAGATAAGGCCTGCTTTCTCTCGTGGTCCGATCAGCTTGTCTCACATCGCATCCACTCCAGGCCCTGCAGGGCGGCTGGTGACAGGCTGGTAGTCAAGGTGACGCTCCCTGAACGCTCCACAGAGGAAACATGTCCAGCTGTGCAGCCCTTTGTTTACACCTCTTCTCTCTTTCTCTTTGTCTACCCTTCCCTCCCTCGCTCCCTCCTCCTGTCTCTCTTTCTAGCTTGCAATCCAGTAGCTGAGCAGTAGCATAATCAATGTCCATAAATCCATTGTCCAGCTCCTTTGTAATCCTCACAGAGGCAATAACACTGCCCTGAAGCAAAGCTGGCCCTACTGCCGAGGCTGCTGGGAACTAATATCACGACTTGCACAGGAGGAGGGGGACTGGGCTTAATTGGCTAAGGAACATGCAGGGAAGGGGGAGAGAGAGACAGAGAAAAAGAGAAAGAGAGAGAGAGAGAGAGAGAGAGAGAGAGAGAGAGAGAGAGAGAGAGAGAAAGAGAGAGAGAGAAAGAGATGGAAAGAATACATTAATAGGAGTAAAGCCTGTGTAATGTATGTAATGTTTGTGCAAAATGTAATGAATCTGGAACAGCTGATTATTTTTTAAACTGTTCCAATCTCCATCTACTTATTTCCAGGTTACATACATTATCTGGTTTCATAGTCTAAATTCCAAATTGCTCCCCATGCTATGTGAACTACAAAAGTAATGAAATTTTCCCTTCAACGGCCATATAGTGCATTCTGTCTCCAGAAGTGAACCGTGTGCATGTGACTGAATACCAGATAATTACTTGTTAGACATGTTATGTATTGTGTTGTTGCAGAACCAATTATTTAAACCTCTGTTTAGAAGTAAATAGAAAGAAGTGAGCCGTTTGGGATTCAGGCATAGAGCCACTGCTGTGGCGTATGGACTCCTGCATCAGGGAGGTGTGCCGCGTAACCATAAAATATATATTCATAAAACGAGGTGGAATGCATCCAGCATGTCTTTAAAAGGGTAACTTCAAATTCATTCTCTTTAATTATGCTAGTGCCCCTCACTGTAGGGGCTGGGATGAGGGATGGACTCCACGAATGGTCTAACAGGCGACATTTTCTGCTGCCAATTTTCAGAATGCTGACTAGAACCTACTGGAGTCGTCTGACCCAGTGAGATCTTGTGTTAAAATGTCCTGTCACCAGAAGTCTGAGCAGGACTCCAGGCATATGGTACTGAGGCTAACTGCTTCCTGAAAGACCATGAAATCCTAGCTCTCTAGTGCTCCATTAATTAGAGAGCTCCGATCAGGCATAGAAATATTGCGCCTATTCTTAAAATGTCAGAAAATCTTTTTTTTATTAATATTATTCCTCTAAAAAATGGACAGAAGCACTCTTACAGTCTGAACTGAGTCTGCAGTTTAGTTCTTGTTTATACAGATAACATACAGTGTCAGGAACCGAAAAAGCAAGTTTGAGATAACTTCACTCAAGTCGAGCGTGTGACAACTTAGACACGAAGCTTGTATGGTTTTTATTGCTATGCTTTCTCCATGGAGTATGCAATGCTTTCCAACCTCAAACAGCGCAACAGCAGGTGCAGCTTTCCTGACTGGGGCTTTAATATGATTTAATCAGTGTCTGCATTGGAATGACTAAGGTGTCTAAATTTTCATTTGTGTGAAACCCCAGTTATCCATTCCATTCAGCGCCGCATCGGGACGGTTAATGAAAGTCTGTCAGAAAGCCCAAGCTCCTCCCTCTCAAACTCACACACACTCTCTCTCTGGCTCTCTCTCTCAGGGGAGGATTTCAGGTTGAGGGGCGAGAAGCAGGAGAATGAGAAAGGGCTGTGCTCTGAAATCCAGACGACTCTGTGATTGTGTAAAAACCCCCAGCACATCAAAGCCCCTTGTTAGAGGATTTAGAGAACAGAAAAATCCAGGGTTATGTTCTTTGTTAGAGGACTCCCAATTGCAACATTCCAAAATTCTCCATGCAATAAAGATCGCCGCCACACACATACACACACGTTGTTGTGAATGCGCACACAAAGGCACACCTTTTAATTTAGCGCTTTCCCTGAATCTGTTCTTCAGGCCATTTCTTCCTGGTGGACTAATAAAGACGGAAGAAAATGACACTACTGAATTATGCATTCATATTATGAACACTGCCAGTCTGGCTCTCATTCATATCTAGGCAAGACAACACTTGATTTAAGACTCAGGTGTCCTTGTCGCCAAGGTTTAGCATTTTTCAGGGTCTGTGAGAAGACAGCAATTAAACCGAGTTCAAAATTTATAAAACTACTAGCAATTTACATGCTTAGCATGGAGCCCTAGGCTAATATCATGTTAGTTTAGTTCGAATTATGCCTCCAAAACCAATTTAAAAACCTATGGCGATGATCAAATTAACTGATTTTTAAACGTGTCCACTGTAAGAAGGTAAGGAAAAGTGAACACTTTGCATGCAAAGTGAATGTGAGCACAGACACACACATGATAACAGACAAAACACACACACACACTCGTGCAGTGTTTCTTATTGGTGGGTGTAGGATGACTTCATGGTGTCAAAGTGATGGTGACATGCCTAATAACAGTAATTGCTAGAGGCTCAGTATTGGAGCAGAGCCTCTTTGAGAAGCCCAGCCTGAACAATAGAAGCTCAAGCTGACAGTGGACCACAGCAGTGGCACAGCAATCTCCATGTGCTGCCCTCACATACTTCCACGGGAGCTTTATTTTCCCACTTGTGAAGGAGTAATTACAGTGTCACTGTGTTCGGGTCGGAGACATGGGCGGTTATTTAACTAGTCTGATCTATTTTGGTCACTTCTATGGAAGTTAGGGGCAAAAAAGTAAAAATACAATTAAAAAAGTATCAATATTTAAACATCAAAAGTCAAGTGGGTGCCTTGCAATTGGCTGGCTGACAACCAGCGTAGGTTGTTTCTCAACCTTCACCCTAACTTTAAAATTGGATAGCAAAAGTTTTCTTTCTCTTGGAAATGTAACTGAGTAAACGTGTTCGGTTGTGATGTAACAATACAGCTACTCGAATATTTTCTACCCTGATCTCCTGGTATTTTAGTTTTTCCCGTTATAAAAATGTACACAATGCAGCTAGAGCTGTTAAAATTGAATTTCTGATGCTGCCTGAAATACAGTCTGTAAAAAGGCCTAGAGTATATGCAGGCTGTGAAAAGCTTTGCCTTGAGTGTTAACAGAAAACTGTGCTGCCAGATGCCATCTTCATACACATTAAAATCACGATTAAGGCTGAGTCAAGACAAAAGAAACCCGATTCTGCTTTGAGAGCTTTCATAAGCTGACTATTGTCTGGTTGTATCGAAATGTTAATGTTGCATTGTGTCTTATGAAACTGAGCTTTTGAAAACCTGCTGCTGAAACCCAACGTTGAATGAATAGGCTGGAGTGTTTGCTCTATAATAGGCTTTAACTCTGATTTTTTAAAACATATTCAAAGAAGAAAGAGCGCTCATGATAATAAACTGAACCGAGCATGTTTAACTTTACAGTAGCAGAGCAGTATTATCCCTCAGTGTCTTCCTTGCAGCTCTTCCTTGCAGTGCTCTATCTGCCTGGAGATGTTACACTTCTATTCTTATCTGCTGGCATTCTGCATTCCATGAACACACACAGTGTCAGCTGGCATTTGTTTCACTTAAGCATGGCGTGTATTTGTGTGTGTGTGTGCGCGCGCGCGTGTGTGAGTGTGAGTGTGTGAGCCATGAAATATGACACAGAGGACAAGGACATTTGCCCAAGTGGAGAGTAATCTAATCAAATGTGTGCAGGTAGTATAAGCTCATACCTTGTGACAAAAACACAGCTCCAAGTGGCTGGAAAAGAAAGGGTGAGGCAAACGAATGAAAGAATTGAAGGTCAAAGAAGATCTACAATGATGATATTTGCTGTTTAGCTGAGCACTTTTCTTACCAGGGATACGTGCAAAAACTGGACTATGAAAGCCCCTGATACAAAGCGCATTAGTCATCATGTAAATGTCCCTAATAAACTAATCTATTAAGAAAAATAGGAAAAAATCCCAATTTTTAGAATTGTGTGCCGACCTACCCTTTTGATGTTTTGCAATGGCAACTTTTGGCTTTCACCAGAGAATCTCCTGAGTTCCATTGCTTAACATCGCCAAGAACCGCCTACTTAGACTGGAAGGAGCCATTTAACCAAAGTGCAAAACAACAAACCATACAATATTGTGCTGCAGTGACATATGCGATTTTCACAACATTGTCCAACAAAAACTAAAAGAGATACGGTTGCTACGCAAGGATATGCTACTAAAGACTTGATGTTAAGGAGATAAGCCGGTACTCAGTTTCACTGCAAAAACAATCTTAGCAAGAGAAGAAGGAGAGTTTATTTTCTTTTTGATATGAAATCAGGGCTCATGTTTCTATAAAAAAAGCTTCCTCCTTTTTGCATGTTTTTTGTTGCTGAATTGCCATCTGATGTCGTTTGAAAGGCTCTGTAGTACTGAATTAAGGAGTTTCAGTTCCTGTACCACCACTTTAACTTTTTTTGGCAGAATTCTCAGAAGCATCCTTGTTAATACTCACTGGGTGTGTATTCAGATGATCTTAAGTTAATACAAGATGAAAGGAAATATTGATTTTCTGTTGCCTCATTTGGTAAACAGACTTAGCTCATGATGGCTTACTTCAAGTATGCTTAGCATTCTTTGATGCATTTTTGATGAGGACATTCATATTGCTGTATGTATACATAAAAAAACACATTATTGCTAATTTTTAAAAATATAAACTGCTCGGCCCAATGAGACGGCTTTGCTTAAAGAAAAAAAATAATTCGTATTTTTAATATATTCCAATGTCTTTGCAGTATTGGTAATCCATCATTAGAAAAATGAAAGGCATCTACTTAATCTACTAAAAAGAAATACTTGCTGAAGAAGTCTGTTGTTGAGTTTTCAAGGACTGGCCATATATAAAAAAAGAAAAGGCAGACTCCAATTTTGTTCTTAGACTGGTTTGGTTCATAAAGCAAAACTAAAAAAACAAAAAAACAAAATTTATTTCATGCACATCAGACAGTGAGTTTTACCAACTTACTCAACAAAAATATGTGAGCATGCACACAAATGTGCACACTGCAGATGACCCAATCAGTGTCAGATGGACTGTGCAAATACACATGGACAAACACGAAGACACATAAACACACATGCGCACACACACGCAGGGGCTGAGATATGATATGCTGATGACCAGCTGTGCTCCAACAGGACACAGAACTGATCCAGATGTGGGAGTGGAGCGTAAGATGACAAATGCGCTTCTCACAAAGCACTTGTTTTATTTTTCTCCCTCTCTTTCCCTCACCACTGCGCGGGAAGCCCTCCGATAACTATCTCTGCTACGGTCACTTGTCCAAATACCCGACCGACCCCGCTGATGGAAACACAAATTCACCTCTTTCTTAGAACCATACAACATATAAACATGTGCACCTGGAGGGAGTGTGAGAAAAGAGCAATGGTTGCATTAGAACGTGCATGGCAACCTGGTCCATCAGCATAAGAATATACAAATCTGGGCATACTAACTCAAACAATGTTTTTAAACACATTTAATTTAACACATTTTAGCATTACAGTGCGTTATGCAATGACCAACAAAGTATTTATTCTTTTAAAAATTAAGAAAAGAACTCCCCCTTCACCTCGCTTTAAAAAAAAGCATGGCATTCTCTCTCGCAGCTTTATAAAAAGCCACTTTGAATGCTTTGATCCATACACTGATCAGCCACAACATTAAACTACCACTAAATTACTACTACTAAATTACTTCTGACATTTATTGTAATGTGGTTGCTGATGTCTACGTATGTGATCTTCCTCTGTATGTTGCAAATGATCTGTAATTTTATTTAAAAATGTGCAGTATTTTTCTGTAGATAATGTTCACATATTTTCACACAAATTCACATATTTTCACAAATATTTTCACAAAAAAACCAACCTCATTTGATCTGCACTTCAGTAGTGCTGTGTTCAAACCTTTGACCAGTATAAGTCAAATTAATGTTAAACACACACATGCTGCTTCCATAACCAAGTAATGAGTTAAATAGCCAAAAGCTCTGACTGACTGAGAGTGTGTATGTTTATCCAAGTGTTCATAGACTGTGGTAATGAACTATGGACATAACCCTTAGTATCAGATCCTCCCATACTCCCCACTGACCCGGAGAGATAGAGCCCCTGCGTGCTGTGCTCAGACACAAGCTTTGACTAGGATAGCAGCCCTGGTGGGACCAGTGTAGTTGGGCCCCATGCAATCTGAGGCCAAGGACAATGTTTGAACACCTGCCCAAAACTCTCAGGAACAGAACTCAAGTTTGGGGAGGGCTTGTTATTACATGCCGTCAGGTAAGCTGAACACTTTTTTTGGGCCCACAAATAGCCTGGTGCAGACTGGACAAGGACTGTTCACTTTCATTGAACTTCAGCTTTGCTGTTAGGAAAGAATAAAAAGCATCGGAAGCTAACTGTTATTTACTAATGCTTTCAGCATATTGTCATATATCCAGCATCTGATGTGCAGGATTCGCCTCGGTTTTCTATATTTAACTTTGACTAAAACAGCTGAACTGGAGTGATTACTGGGAACGCAACAACAACGTGAAATGTCTGGGGTAGTATTGTCATTACATAAAGCAGTGCCATAAAAATGTTTATTACTTTTCTCAAAAGACTTTAACATGTATGAATAGTTCAGCTAAAATCCCACTTACACTACGGAGTCCAAAACTTCTAGTGTGAAAAATTTTGTAACCCAGCCATGACCCAAAAGAGAGTGTGTGGTGTAGTGGAATCTTTTTTATGCTTTATGCTTTTTAAATACAGTACTGTGCAAAGGTTTTAGGCAGGTGTGAAAAAATGCTGTAAACAAAGAATGCTTTCAGAAATGGAAGTGTTCATCATTTATTTTCATCAATCAACAAAATGCAGTGAATGAACAAAAGAGAAATCTAAATCAAATCAATATTTGGTAGGACCACCCTTTGCCTTCAAAACAGCATCAGTTCTTCTAGGTACACTTGCACACAGTTTTTGAAGGAACTCGGCTGGTTGGTTGTTCCAAACATGACGTGTTTCAGCCTCCGTGTGACATTGATGATCATCAGCACCTGTTTGGTAAAACTGGTTGATCACACACCAACTATAATCCTACACAATCCCTGACTTTGTGCAAGTGTACCTAGAAGAACTGATGCTGGTTTGAAGGCAAAAGGTAGTAACACCAAATATTGATTTGATTTAGATTTTTCTTTTGTTCGCTCACTTTACATTTTGTAAATTGCTAAAAATAAACAATCATTATTTATATTTCTGAAAGCTTTCTTTGTTTACAGCATTTTTCCACACCTGCTTAAAACTTTTGCACAGTACTGTGTATATTTTATATATTTATTTATATTCTTTTTCTTTTCTTTTCACAACAGTTACGCAGTGCACAAACAGCTTGGATCACTTGCTTCTTGCTAATAGTGAACTAGTTGAGTAGGGTTAAAAGTAGAGCTATTTGACCTTACATTATGTAGCATGCCTCTGGCTTAAGGTGGCGTTTGGGACGCAGCATGATGCACCATGGGCAATAAAATAAAGAAAACTTAATTGTGCAATCTAACCGTATGAACAGACACTTCAGTTGACAGTTGATAGGGTTTTGGGACAGTCACCACCATAAAGACAACAGAATCTGATCTAAGACCCGTCTATCTTATGACTGCCCTGTAAAAACCCCTCCTGGTAGCCTTTGTTTTTGGAGGTTTGACCTCTAAAGGTTTGTCAGCAGTATTAACTTGGTATGGTAAACTGAATAAGCAAAATTCAAACATGTCTTGGCTAACTGACATCATTATAAATAAGATTTCTCATCCAAGTTATTGAAAAGGACATATGTGTATTTGACAGTGTAATGCAGTGCCATCAAATATCTGCATGTGTGCCACATATATATTTATTTTTTAGGGGTTTACCTTTTTCTTGTCTCTCATGGAGCCTTTGCCTCTCACCATGATCTTGCATCCTGTCTCAGCCTCCAGCTGCTTGGCAGTGAGCCCCCGTGGACCCAGGATCCGGCCCACAAAATTAAACTGTAACACACAAACACACACACAGCACTTATCCCTCTGCTTACATACCAACTATACACTACATTAGATTCGAAACATTTCGAACAGATGATACCCTTTCACTGCATTAAAAAATCTCAATATAGTGAAATTACACAATGCGGTGCACAGCGTTTCATCATCCTGACCTTAATGTAAAAGGTAGTGTGTAAAACACTACGCTTTTCTGAAGAATGTAAGGCCTTGTTTTCCCAAAGAAAGCCCAGGAACAGTAACCCAGCTCCAGTTACTTATCATGACACTGACAGTGCTGACGCACATTCTCAGGATCATTAAACATTGCTTTCAGAGAAATATCTCAGCATTTATTCCAGAATTAAGTAACTGTTCACTCCTTAAACTGTACTTTAATACTGAAATGTGCTCAGGGCTTTAAAGGTTCTCATTCCCTCCCATTCCTACACTGAGTACTCTGAATTCTAAACAAACGCCAAAAGAAGTTAATGTATTTCATTAGTTTTCATTCTAAACATTAAAACCATTGATGTCACAGTTATTGGTGGCTGTAATAGCTTCTAATCTTGTTTCTGCATAAATATGTGAACACTTAACATCTCTGGAAGCATTATTTTTCATCGCTCATCTGTTATACATAAACACATTCCTAGTGACCTGAACACATTCACCCCTATGTGATATTTGGAATATTCCACAACACCTGTTAATCATCTGAATTTAGAGAATCAGTGGAAGAAAACATATAAATATAACCATGAATATAAAATGAAAAATAATCATGTTTCTCACATTACCGACGAAAAGGTTTTTAACAAAAGCATTGGTCCTTAATGTCTATTGACATGGCTATTAGTGATCCACACTTTTAAATTTGCAAAAAAGTCATTACTATCACTCATTAAACTCAAGGTCAGAAGTGTGCTTTCCAAACCTTCAATCGGTGTCATATTTACATACATAAATGGAAAAAAGATACTCTATAAAGGTTTGAACATGATAATATTATAGTGAACCGGAATAAAATCAACCTCATGCTTGTTTTTTCAACCGAATAACTGCACAGCTGCCACCAAACATGAATCTACGGCTGATAAAATCATCATCACTGAATAACCTAAAGGCTATAAATGGGTCCAATCTTCAATTCCTCACTGTCCCCAAAATGTAGATAACAGTTCCACAGTAGCATTTGTAGTATTTGCTGAATAAAATGCCTTAAGATTAGTAACTAAAAAAGCCTAAAGCTCCAGGGGTTAAAGACTGCAGAAGGAATTCTTAGATAAAAAGACGCAAAAGGCATATGAACAACCAACCCAGGAAGAGAAATGGAGCATGGGGAAATAAGAACGAGAGGCCTGTGAGGCCGTTTGAGCAGGACTGTGAGCGTTATCACGGAGGCTCATCAGACCGGGCTCTGACAATGGAGCTCGATGTGTGGTTAACGGGTGCCAACAGCGGTGAGTGCAACCCCGGCCTGCTCTAGGTCCGCAGTGACAAGATAAGAATAGCCGATTGTTTGCCCGATCGATCAGCTATCAGTGCTGACCTGAAACCTGTCAGTCAATGGATCAGGGCCTGTCCACACACGGGCAGCCGTACAGACTTGACTGACAAGCCTTAAAACAAAGTCAAAGGCAACTCTGAGGCAGTAGCAGAGACAAAAAGAAAACTTAACTGCTTCCTTGGGCACCAGCTTTCCCTGTTTTGTTACAACCCAAATGTTTTTCACCATTTGTAGGTGATAAATGGCTGCAAGAAACACAATGTATGATAAAACACACGTCAATCATAAGTGTTAATGAGACATGGATGACATCATACATTCCCCAGCACTCAGGCGAGAAAAATGAGCTGGACCCACTTTATCTTAATAATTTGCGATTGCTGTGAAGTGCACAAAAGCCTGTCTACATTTACTCTCAGGTGCTGGGCTTAATTGTAATGGCATCCTTTAAGTCCGCACCCCCACCCCTTTCACAAGGAATTCCATTCATCAAAGTGACGCAGTCAATATGACATCTAACGAAGGTTTGATTTTGGAGGTGAGAAGGTGGGCAAGCGACTCTGCCTACTGCAAAAATCTAATTTTACACAAAAACTCCCCTGTTCTAATCAATAATCCTCCAAGGCCTGATTTATCAATGTATTTGGTATTCAGACACGATGTTGTTTCACGCGAGTGACTCCATGCATAATCGACTGCTTGTAAAACATAGACTACGGGCACTGTTAAGTTAGTGAAAGGGTGTGTGTGTGTGTGTGTGTGTGTGTGTGTGTGTGAGCGTGTGTGTCTCAGTGTGCGTGTGTGTGCGCTTGATAACAGTGAGTTTTTTCTCCCTGTTGCATACTCCATGCCTGTCCAAGAGCACTTGCAGATATGAATGAAAAGAAGCAATTAAATTGTGCTCTGAGGCACAAAAGCGACAGTGCAAGCATGACATCTGTATGCATGCGCACAAGTCCTTAGGGAGGAAGTAGTGTGTGTGTGTGTGTGTGTGTGTGTGTATGTGTGTGTGTGAATGAAGGTTCTGGCTGAGAGAGAGAAAGGGCGGGGGGGAGTGAGAGAGATAGAGGGAGAGAGAGAGAGAGAGAGAGAGAGAGAGAGAGAGAGAGAGAGTGAAAGAGAGAGAGAGAGAGAGAGAGAGAGAGAGTGAAAGAGAGAGAGAGTGAGTCACACTGTAAGCACAGCGTGCGGTGAAGTAGTTAACATCAGGCAAGTAGTTAATACCTGTCTAGTGATTCCAATATCCAGTACTCTTTCAGGTACTGCAAAATACTCGATATGGACATAATTTTGAAGTGAAATTGACTATTTAATTATTAAGTGAAAGTGACTATTCTTGTCATTGTGAGTGCACGGCACAACACACAGTGAACTACAATGAAATTACACCTCTGTATTTTACCCACACACAAACATGTGCAGCAGGGGGCAGCTATTGAAGGCGCCCTGGGAGCAGTGAAGGGGACGCTACCTTGCTCAAGTGTACCTCTGGGAAACCTACTAGCCTGGGATTCAAACCTACGATCTTCTGATCCTGGGACCACTAGACCACAAGGCCACCGCTGCCTATAAGCAGCTTTCAAAAAAGAATGGTAGGAAATAAACAATGGCCTTTTTAATAATTGCCATTGAGTTAATCAATAAATTGGTTTGGCAGAAAATCTGGCCTACACAGTTTTACACTTACCATGGTCAATCAGCCCTGCAATGTCACCAATGACTACCACTTAGGCTTTTGATTAGTGATAAGACTATGATGCTGAGGTTGCCAGAACAGTAGTGGCCAATAGTTATTTAAATTATTTTTGAAAGAATACATCAGTATAAGGTAATGTCCCCATCACTGCTCCCTGTGAGCTGAATATGGCTCCCCTCCCTGTGTGTATGATGGGTTAAATGCAGAGAAGCATTTTGTTGCGGTTCACTGTGTGTGTGCTGTGCTGTGGTGGCTTCACAATAACAAAACAGTCGCTTTCACTTCAGTGCTAAAGTGAAGAAACAAAAATATCATGACTGACCAGATCTTTTGGGTGTAAGTGGAGAACTTTGTTGTGACTATTCCTTGAATCAGTGTAGAATTAAATCCTCACAGCTATAAATGTAGGCCGGTTGCACCGACAGGACATATACCTAGTCATGATTTTCCAAGAATACATCGTCTGCTACATAGTCTGGACAGCTGAACTTTCACTGGGAAGGGACTAGGAATTGGGAGGAGGAGTAATGTCAGATTCTGGACCTTTTCCAGGATAGAAAAATTTCTTTAAGCAAAGTAATGTGTTGCTTGTTAACATGTTGCTGCAGACAGAGTCTTTTACAGTCTCATTCCTGCAACTTGAGTTTCTCTGAATGGCAAGGTGCATGGATAATGTGTAGCGAGCTGCGTTAAAGGTTAAGTTGATATGGATGCAGGTCATGAATCTTAATCAATATTTTTGAATAGCTCGAGCACAAAAAGCCAAGAAAATGTTGTTTGCTTTCATCCTGAACCATCCAATTTTGGGAAAAAACATATAATTTAAAGTAGCTTTCAGCATAATGAATGGTTTAATAAGTTTCTTCCAGTCTGTGAAGATAACAGCCCTTTTTAATTCTTTTGTTTATATGTATTTACAAATTAGCTACATACATATACTTGTCTGCCTTGAGAACAAATTCACTGGAAATTTACTCATAACGTAATTCATATAATATAATGCATAATAAAATGTGTGTAATTTATCAAACTGATTCAAATGGAACAGTGATTCCAAAGTGAATTGGTCTCCATAGACAATGCACAGCAATTACGGCTGTAGCAGTGGGAAAAGGACAGACTTTCGCTCATACATCAACCATACAATAAGACAGCAGACAAACCACCTAAATGTGGCTATATAAATATGGCAGTGGGTGTTTAATATGAAGTTGCTTTAGCTGTTAGTCAGCTGCCATATTAGGAACTTGGCATTAGATGCAGCACAAAGGGCACATTCTCTGCCATGCATGAACACACACACACTTTCACAGCCACACACACTGGAACAAATGTCATAATGAGACATTTATTGGAAAAATGATCTCTTCTTCAGCTTGTGACTGAATTCAAAAGTAATTACAAACTGCCTCCGAAACCCAGCCCTGGGAAAGGTTATGTATGCTCAGCTATCACTATGGAGATTGAGGACCGTTTGGTATATCAGTGGTGGACGAGCATTTCTTTCCAGGCTTCCAAGGTGCCCTTGGTGAGTGAGTAATAGAGGGAAGTGTATAGGCACTCTGGGAGGCCTTCATTTTCATAAGAGCAGCTTCACTCACGCTCAGGCACAACTAAATTACACTGACATATAGAGCTCGCTATGCCCTGTCATCTGGATACATCTCCCACAGTGACACACCTCACTGCTCCCCCTGAGACACCCATCCAGGACATGCCCTGGGTAGAAAATTGTAAATTTGCTGCCATACAGAAAAATGCTGAAAAACACGGAATGGAGATACAGAATAATGGCCATAAGATGTTTTTAAGGCCATGTTGTTGCAGGATCGTAACATCAAAAACGTCTAGTCTTTGGTCAGCAGGGTGGTGCGGGAGACGCACTAAAAAATTCAAGTGCTTCTTGTAAACATCTCTGAAGTTCAGTCTTAGAAGTAGGTTGCATTTTCTGATTTTCACAATTTAAGAAATCTCAAAGAAATTTACACTCATGACTTTAGGTGTGCCGAGTGGTTGGAACCCCTTTATCGAGGCAACTGGCAGCCTGTCGCAGTAAAACATTTTTTCCCATTTCTTTCATTTAATGTACTCAATACACTTGTGGTTTTGCTTTTATCACAACATCCATAACCCATACAATGGAGAAACATCTCACAGATAGTCACTTCCAAACCACTTAAAGCCGTGTCATGAGTAAACAGCGGCTAACCAAAAGGCTCCCACAGTGGCTTGCTTCATTACTGAGCCACGGCCCTCTTTCACAGGAGCTTTGAATATAACAATGAAATTTTGTAGTAAGAAAAAGTAATGACTGAGCCTACACAGTCCTGTAGTGCTTTCCAAGGTGTGGCGCATGTTTGTAGTGTAAAATCTATGATATTTGGCGTTAATTTACTTGTAATATTTCATACCTTACACAGTTTCTGTGCGTAACATGTATAAAAGTCCTCTCAATCAGTATATCTCAGTAACAACTTAACAAAGGACATCACGCTTTTTAAAAAAGGTGGCATTAAGAGTTAAGCCAGAGGGTCTCAGCCATGCTGTAACCTAAGAGAAGAAGAAATCGTCTCTGTGCCTGTTTCTATTTCCACTCACTTTCCACCTACTTGGCCAGACACTCACATCATTCTGGATTTTCTGTCAGCACCCTCTGTTTAAAAATGAACAAACTGTACTCCGGCAATCTAAGTGAGAATTTATCAGTGCTCTTCTTGCAGAGAAATGGACAGTGGAAAGAAAACAGGGTTAATAACATGTGAAAAAAAATCCTCAAACATCAGTTATATCATCTGTTGTGTGGGAAGCAAGTAACAGCCTTAGCAAGCAAAAGTGTCCTGTTTCCTCTTGGGCACTGGCCTTAAAAACAGGCCCCTGAACCTAATTGAGAGCAAGCAAGATGTACTGCGTTAATGCTGACATTAAAGATTTTCATTTAAAGTGTAGATGTTAGTGAATATTCCTCTGGTTATAAGAGACAGAAGGACAAAAGGACCTAGATGTCCTTTTTAGGAGCATGATCCACCACCTGAGCCTTGTAAAACCTTGGCAGCATCTACTTCTCTGGTAAGGATCCTTAGAAAACCTTCTAAAGTTATGATGCATGATCTGTAGATAATTTTACCCCAGATTTTCTGCAACTGCATCTGCATAGGCAAGCCACAAACAAAGTTATCAGATTAAAATGTAGTCAAATTTTAGTCATTCAAAGACAAACTAAACCTTGGGTTTGTACCGGTTTTGTACCATTACAGAATGTTGACTAATGCACTGTCGCCACCTATTTTGAGCTCCGCCTTCTTGAGGTGTGGGATTGATTTAGGAATGTCAAACGCAGTTTGTTCCCACAAATATAAGTCTACGTTTCCACCCCCGTTTAGCCCTAAATTTCACATTGCTGTCTCCAGATCTTCTCGTAATCAAACAAGCTCCAGCTCCACCCTTGCTACGCCTCCTCATTAATGTAGACACCTGTGGCTTGTTTCTGCACTCATTATCTCATGCATAAATAGCCATCAGGTACCAATTATGCCGTATGTGTTACTAAGCCATTTTCTTTTTCTCCTGTTCTGTACACTAACAGGAACCTTGCTCTTACATCTTTTCAGCTTTTTCATGAATTATCAATGCTTTTACCCCATGCCTCTTCATTGAGCCCTACTTGTTATCATGACTATGAGATCTGAAAGCCTCCCACATAAAATTACTCATGTATCTCATGTGCATGTATCCCGCCACCTTCTCATGTTTACATACTGGCTAATTTTGATTGCGCACTACTAGTTACAGCTTTTAAGGATTAACTTCAATTAGACCAGAAGCTACATGAATGCTGTCAATAAATTGCCATTTGAACACCTGGCCTGCTGCAAGAAAACCCTTCTTTCATCGACAGTGTCTACATGACCCATTAAACCTCTTCTAACAGACAGAAGAGCAGGAAGGCAAAGAGGAGCAGCTGACTGGCATGAGGCTCACTGCTTGTGCCTCTGCACATACACATGGCTGCACACCCATGGATATACACACTGCTTTATTCATATGCTTCCTGCACACACAAAGCCTATGTGACAGCAGCAAGTACTCTACCTGAGTGGATGCATCACTTCCCCACCTCTCCACTCTCAGCCTGTCATTCGTGCTTTGATGCCGCGCTTTCACACACCCATGCTCCTGCGCCTGGGCCTTTTGTGCAGGGCCCTTCCTGCTGCGCAATACACACAAACCCCCTCCACTGCTACTGGCGTTGATGAATGCTTGTGACTATGGCAGTCTGTGATAGGTGACTGCGCGGGTATGCATGTGTGATGGGTGTAGAGGGGGCTGCAATTGAATGCATGTTTTTAAAAGAAGCCAGGAAGAGAAGGGCTGAATTAAATTTTCATCTCCCCCCTTTAGATGCTTCCAAGCTGACTGAGGGGAATGTAAGGGAGGGTTTGAGGGTTTTTTTTTTTTTTTTTTGAGTGTAAATGCCCACTTGTATTTAAGTTCTATATTTCTGCACATATTTCACTCCAACAAATCTATCTATCAAAGAGGGCACTCTGGTGTGATGACAATCAAGCAAATCTTTCTATTTATCTTAAGAAAAGCAAAAGAGAAGTAAAACGTTGATTAATAACATACCTAGAATAGAGCCCAAAAGGCAGTGTGTTTTGATGTTTCCTAAACAGTAGGCCCAAAAGAGAATAAAACAGGAGCGTTACCGCTTACTAAATTCTTCCTTTTTCTGTGCATATTACACTCAAAAAAATAAAGGTAACACAAGGGCGAGAAAATTTGCAACCTTTTCAGCGTGTTTTGCTCCTGCATCTACTGCAAGCCTGATTAGGATGAGCAGCTACGTTCATGGAAGGATGAATGTTTCGACCCATGCCATATTTTCTTGACCCTTCGTCCACTGCTACCTGCTGTCCACTGTTAGTTATCACTGCTGGCCACACAAATAAGTCAGCTTTAAATGATTCTGTCAAAGATGAGTCGCTTTATTTGCTGTTATAATCTACATGGAACCAACTCAATTAAAGCACACTTGCAGAAAGTCTACTAGCTTTAAACATTTTAGCTATTGAGTCTTTGCTGAACCATTCAAACCTTATTTGAAATCAACATGAACAGTATTAACCCCTTTGCTGTTGCTTTCACTTAGTGTGCAAAGTTAATTTGCTAATCTAGCTGAATCCTAGAGGAGCAGCAGGAACAACCGATGAGCAAGTGTGGTTTTATGGCTTTAATTTTTACATGAGGTGTTTCATTTTCCTTTTTCATCATCCATTGAAGTAGCTCACCTCATTTATGTGACTTTACAGCCAGACATCATAAATACATTGCTAACAGGTTCTGCCTGAAAGCTTTCCTTTTTATTTAAAATGGAGTTTGGTGTATCATGATTAACACATTGTTAGTGGATCAATTGTTAACTGGTAAGATATTTTAATTTGTCAGTAACATCACTGCCTTGTGATGGACTGGTGACCTGCCGAAGGTGTTTTCCGCATTTCGTGGGAAAACTGAGAGCTGAGATAGGCTGCAGCACCCCCCGCAACCCTAATTAGGACAAATGGCTGTGAAAATGAGAGTGAGAGAGTGAGTAACATCACCAATTACAATTAATTATAATATGTAAGACTAACCCAGCCACTAGGGATACACAAGCCAGTATATTTCTTTGTGCCGGTCCTGAGCCCTGATAAATGGGGAAGGTTACATCAGGAAGGGTATCCTCTGTAAAACTTTTGGTAAACCAATATACTGACAATGAAAAGACTTCCATACCAGATTGGTTGAGGCTTGAGTTAAAGACGACCCCATCAGGACTGTTAGCCAATGGGGTGCTGGTGGAAATCGGGCTACTGTTGGCCAAAGGAGAAGAAGATGAAGAGGAGGAAGGCATGTCCGGATGCAGGAGGAAAGTGGAAGGGACTTCCCTTAATGTTGGCAGCATGACTGTTAAAGGTAGAGATTTAGCTGATATGATGGAGAGAAGGAAGGTTGATATGTTTGTGTAAGAGACCAGATGGAAGGGTAAGGCCAGGTGTATTGGAGGAGGGTTTACATTGTTTTACCATGGTGTGGATGGAAGGAGGAATGGGGAGGTGTTATCCTAAAGGAAGAGTATGTGAAGAGTGTTTTGTAGGTGGAGAGAGTGTCATGAGTTTGGAAGTTGAAAGTGTGATAATGTTGAGGAGAGACAAGGATTATATCGGGAGAAGAATGTTGAAGATGCATCTGCCAGGAAAGAGGAAAAGAGGAAGACCAAAGAGGAGATTTATGGATGTGCAGTTGGTTTGAATGAGTAAGATGCAGAGGGCAGGAGGAAATGGAAACGGTTGATCCGCTGTGTCAACCCCTAACAGGAGCAGCCGAAAGAAGAAGAAGATATGACTTGAGACTAGAGCTCAGCTCTGGAATTGCTTTCCTGGTTTGGTTCCTCCGAACACAAACATCTCCACCTTAAGAGATCATTCATGAAGAAATATGGCTGCAGCCTGAGCTGACAGATAATAAATAAGCATTTCATTCTTGCCATGGTTTGGTCAATCATTTTATTTGGAATATAAGCCTGTTTTACTACTGGCAATTGTAGGAATACATGAGTGTGTGTTTGCGTGCGTGTGTGTGTGTGTGTGTGTGTGTGTGTGTGTGTGTGTGTGTGTGTGCGTTGGTCTAACCTTAACTGTCACAGCAAAGAATGATCTAAGAAACAGCTGCATTCACCTTCAGGTCACAACCAACATTCTGTTCCATTTAAAGCCTACAGACTGTGTTTTTATGCACGTTGCTTACCATGTTTCAGGACCCTGTGTGCCAGTGTTTTGAGCAGGTGAAGAATTGTGGCTGTGTCCAAGTCAATGTATCACTTTTAGACCCCTAAAGTGTGACCTCACCATGTCAGCACTAGCTCAATAGTAACACAGTGAAGGCTACAAGGTTACTTGCAGAAAGATTAAATATGACTGACCAAATCACATTGCTGTCAACCCAGCAGCCAGCAGAATTATCTTTTTTTCAGATTTTATCCCGAGTTCAACAAATTTTCATGGAGGGAAAACCTTTTCTTGGAAGCTTAATTGAGGCCAACAGTAGGCACAAATTACATTTCTGGTAATTTGAGATTTTTATCAAGGCAGTTTTACACCTTGCAACTGATACCATAGTGTCAGTGTTTCTTTTTTTCCCAACAGATGATTTTTCAAGTAAAAGTCAGCTTGAGTGCTATAGACGAGTTCAATTCTGCAAAACTTTTGTGTCTACTGAAAGACATTGTTTTTTTGTTTTTTTTTTATCAATCAATCTTGTGATTAAAAAAGTCCTGTGGTGTGTGCCTGGCCTGTTTACTCTTTCCAGCGCTGCTCGCAAAAGCAACACAAGGAAAATCATTAGACTGTAATGAAATCTCTAATATCTGCTGTTCAAGGCCCAGGCCTATTTACTCGATCTGCACAGTGGAGATTAAGCGTGTTTTCCATCAACTACAATAAAACAGGCAGCAGGGACGTAATTAGGGCCGTTTAAGACAGCGCCCGCGCGAGGCTGCCAGAGACCGGGAGTGATGGCATTATCTTATGAAGATAAACGAGCTGGCGCTGGTAATAGGCAAATTAATTATTGCATGGTTTCTAATAGCACTGCGCTCTGATTCCCTGCTGCAGGATGTCTTTTGTTTTCATTATAGCGTGAGACAAGGGGAGGAGAGCAGGGAAGGAGAGCAGGGGAGGAGAGCCTTTGCTGCTCCTTTAAGAGCAGGGGTGGTGAATCACTGGGTGTACGCATTAAGACCAAAAATACTTCATAACTAAGCCTCGCTTCAGAAACTGGGTTTATTTTCCTATTTGAACATCACATGTTGTATTTCAACAGCGTCAAATGCATCTCTTCACTACAAGGGTTGTAAAAGGGCATGGTGTACATTAAAGAGGAAAAAAACAACAAGCAAGAAAGCACCAAATAAATGGCCAGTCATTTTTCGTGCCAGTTAAATTTTTATTCATGTTTCAATCAGGGAGAGGACTCAAGAATCACCACAATGGTATGGCATGCATGGTCTGTCTGGTAACTAGCTCGCTCCCTTCAAACTCAAACTCAAATGGTGATTTGGTGATGTTTCCCCCAATAATGGCAATTTAGATCTCACATGAAATCTTCTTTCTTGAAGTGCTGAAATCACATTCATACATATTACATCTACTGTTGGATTTTTGGGGGAGTTTTAGTGGCAAAACAATTATCAAATCACATGAAATGTGATGAAATGTAAGTAAGTAGCTGCAGACCCATCTTCCTGGTTTACTGACAATGCTTGGGATAAGGGAAGAACTGTGCAAGCATTACCAAATTTCACTTTCAGTCAAGGTTTAAGGCAATAAATAGTGTGTAAACAAGGAACACTGTGTGCACGGTGCAGAAAATAATGTTATTTAAATTCACATACAGTGAACAGTGCATGCTATCAGTGTGAATTTTTACAGGTTTTTTGAGAATTAACATTTATTCAGGCTTTTGACTTGACCAGCGAATGGCTCATTTTATGCTGACTTGTTGCTGCATCAACCCATAAATATTTCCTCTATGAAAATGATGCTCTACCTACAGCAGCAGAGACTCTGGCCAGTGATTGCTGCAGATTGATCAGCGTACATGAGTCCAGCTTGGCTGAGCTGCCATTAGCTCTGCTATTACAGGAGTGTGAGCGAGAGGAGGCTGAGCTGAAGGGCCGTCTGGCTTCAGAGCGTGGGGCTGAGGTGTTGTTGTGAGCAGCCATCATGTCCTAATGAACCCTAATTAACCTTCATTAGCCATGCAGTGATCCAGAACGCAGACGCTCCTGCCGCAGCCCAATCCCCTGCATGCGTGTTACTGTTTATTATCATCAGAAATAATGAGAGGAATCGTCCACAGACCATAGCACTGCACCTAATCATAGCCCCACTGTGTGAGGGCGGCAACGGGTAGGTGATGGAAGGAGGGTGGTAACAACTTAAGGGGCTGCGTAGGTGTTCCAGTATATGACCCTCTCTGTGTAGAGACTTATCGAGCGCATTAACTCTGGTCAAAACCGCCACAGCCGAGTGCACACTGTACCCCTCACCTGCACTGGAAATGAGAATCAGACCATACATAGCTCACCAAAAACACGCATATCACATGCAGACGCCAGCACTAAATGAAGTCATATTAATCAAGACCAGCTGCTTCAGCTACTGCAGCCAATCCCCTCGTTAATGTCCAGTAGTTTAGCTTTCATTAGACCCTCATTCGGAGGTGAGTTATAGGGCCATCCACTTCAGCCTCATTCAATTAAAGCAACGACACCTGGAGTGGCAGGGCAAGCAGCCAACTCCCTCTAACCCTCTGACCGCTCTGAACCTTCACATCACAGCACATCAGCTTTTACAATGCATGCACATGGCTTCAAACAGAAATGCTTCAGATAATGGAAAGACACCGTGCTGTCTTACAGTTCACCATCTTGTGCGTGTCTTGCATTTCTAGCAAATCTCCTTCAAACAAAAAGCAGAAATCAGGTCTATATTCTAGCAAAATTAGTCATCAAAATATATTATTTTTGTTTTTAATCATTATTCATTTTTGTTTTTGTGTTTAATTTGACCCTTTAGAAACACTTTTCTTCTTAACATAAAAGCCAAGCTTTATTTTTATCATGTGAACACAGGTTTAGACTGTTCATGGGAAATAATAATAAAGTATTACTCCAGCAGGTTTCATCAAATACAGTCCCCTTTCAAAAGTATTAGAACAGCAAGGCTAATTGATTTGTTTTAGTTATGGATTAAAGATATTTGCGTCTTGGATCAAAAAGAATTATTGGGTGAACGATCAGATTTTCAGATTTGCTCAGTTCACCTGTGGCTCCCGTCATTTCAAATAGTTGTACTGGATGTGCTTATCATTCTTCGAATGCTTCTAAGGGATGTCCTCTCTTCTCTCAGCTTTTAAAATTTTTATACTTTTAAATGATACATTTTCCCCGATTGGCAGCTCTCTGGTCTTCATGCTGGTTTTCTCTTGTAAACAAACAAATGCAGTTTTCACAGGTGAGATCCAAAGCAAACTGAAAGTTGATTTCAAGAATTATTCATAGTTTAACCCAGCTGACTATCAAGAAACAGTCACGTAGAAACAAGTCCCGGTCAGCCTCCAATATCCAAATACTTTTGCTCAGTTGAAAAACTGGGTGGTCAGATACACAAGGTGCTGTAATTGAACATATCTAGATGTAAATAAGAGGAAATAAAAGGTGAAAATCTGAATTATCATCTGTTGATGATCCCAATATCTTCAGTGCAGAGCAAAAAAAAAACTAACAAAAAAAACACAATCAGAAGAAGGATAGTGATAATGCTGAAGTGGTAATGTTACTGATATTACATGGAGAGTCTCAATGATGTGGTATCACAGCATTAGCTGAACACAGCAGCCCTCAAACAGAACTTGCTCTTAAAAGAGAGACTCAATTCGCAGACCCATTCATAGCAGCAGGGCTTCCGGGTGGACCTACAGATGATTCTTGCCCTCAAACTGGGAAAATGTGTAAGCGCTGTTTAAAAATAGAGACATTTCTCATTCATCTTGTTAACGCTTTATTATAATGTTAATTTTGACAGTCCTGCCTTTTTTCACAGATCAATTTTTATTATTAAAATTAAGAACATCATGTAAAATAAATAAAAAATGAACGAAGTATAATATGGGATAGATACATGCACAGAGCAACACTATTAACCATCCAGCAGGAACATTAACACAAAATTAACAGGTCAGTTTCTACACCATGTTTACCAAACACTTGTTCAAAGCCCTATGCAGCACAACCTCCTGCAGTGACACCAGCTCATACACGTGTCTTACTGAGCTTGCTCAACAATGACCAAGGCCAAAGAGAGGACTGAGGCAGAATCAATCCTGCCATGCATGCTTATAATGATTAATAATCAGTGATAGCTGCTCATCTCCGCTGCGGACGAGCGTGACCCAGAAAAGGACACTGAGGGAGGAATGATAGATGATGCTGGTCTCTCGTTCACCTGACAACCCCCACCCTCCCATCTTCCTTCTTACTCTCTCTCTCTCTCTCTCTCTCTCTCTCTCTCTCTCTCTCTCCTCTCTGTCCAGAATCACTCTGCATCATTCTGGCTAAAATTAAAAGCTCTGAATCTGCTTTAAAGAACCTAAGAGTGCCATTTATCGAGACCCCCTCAGCAGCTCACACTCACACACACACACACACACACACACACACACACAAGCAAACACCATCTCCATCCCATCAGATAGCTCTCTGGTTAAGACTGTCTGCCCAATGATATAAATGTAAATGTAAACACAGTTTTAGGTTTAGATTTGAGCCCCCAAACTAATGGTGCAGGTTATGCTGGGCAGTGTTACTCTAGCTCCATTGTCTTCACCGCTCTAATAACACTGTTCACCAAATTGGAACGGGTGTGTGCTGCCAAGAGAGCAGCGGCAGCACACAAGTTTGAAGGAGCAAATTAATTTCCGTGCCACTGCATGCCTGTCTTGGAGACGAGTGTGTGAGGCACCGGGGTGTGTATGAGTTTGTTCTCTCTCTTTTATCAGGCAGACCAGGCCACTGTTCTCCTGCTCTGATTCCCTGACCTCATCATACCCTCACATTCATCACTACTTCGCCTCCACAGCTGGTTATCGTCTCCCCTCTCTCGGTTTTTCTCTTTCTCCCTCTATCCCTCTCTTCTGAAAGCTCCCTTTTTATGTCTTCCCCTTTAAAACCATTTAAAATCGACCCCCTCCCACCTGACACCATACTTGGAGATACCAGTGACCACCTACGAAGGAATAATTGAAGATTTTGAACCCCCACTTAAGCACCAAGACACACAGAGGCTACATGTGTGAATACGCAAGTGTGCACACAGCCTTTTAGCTAACATAATGGGGTGGTAATTAGAGGGCCTAAGTCTGTTAACAAGAATCTGTTATGTTTTTAGGGGTTAATGGCTGAATTAATGATTTTGATTGCTATTCATTCCTTCAGAATACACAACAAGCTCAAGGCCGATGTGACATATACTTTCAGACTATTGGTGATTACATAAAGGAATGCAAAGACAAAATTATGTTTAAAATGTTGGTCCACACACACACCTCATAGATCTCCTGGGACTCTATTCTCGGCTGGAGGTTATTTGAGTCCTATCATTTCATCTCTCATTCCTCCTAATGAACCCAAGCTCACTAATAATGATCCTGGGCGTCCTTCAGAGTAGCAAGGACAGCCAGAACCTTTATACACACACACACACACACACCCACCCACCCACACACACACACAGACAGAGTGGCCTTTTGCGCAGTCAGACAATTCTCACAGCACACAAGCGGACAAGTGCAGCTCCACTAAATGTAGACTTTCTGTAATTTGTTAAAAAATGGAAATGATGGATAGTTTAACATAAAAGGCAAAAAAAGCCTGGCAGTTTTCCATTTAACATATTTTATAGGTCATCAATCCACAAATGATTCAGTGAAACTTTCAAGAAAACAAATTTACTGCTAGAACTGCACTAAAAGCATAAGATATATATATATATATATATATATATATATATATATATATTTACAGTTCTAGGAGTAAATTTGTTTTCTTTTGTGGATACATATATAAAAGCAGACATACGTTTAGGTCAGTACAGCTTCGTAACTGTAGGCATTTAATCCTCTGTAACCGTAACATTAAAAACATCAAAAGTGTGGCTTTTCTGTTAAAGGCATCCATAAATCATTTAAAAGAGCCTTTTAAAATATATATTTGAGCAAAACTACAAATTCAACACGGAAGGTTTTCTTGGCTGTTTTGTTTCCTATTATATTATATATCAGCATCGATCATTCACAAAGTTGAAGTTGATGTGTTAGAAGCTGGAAAAATAGGCAAGCCTAAGGATCTGAGTGACTTAGAAGATCTTCTTGTGACTGACAGTCTGGCTGCCCGTGCTTCTCTGCTGGTGAAAGTGTGTAAACAGACTAGTGAGTTCCAGAATTAGACTAAAGAGAAAAAGAATGAATGATGAACCATGTTTTCTCTTGCATTATGAGCATGGCATGAGTTTTGAGTTTTAGTGTTTCATATAAGAGCAAGAAATGGCACAAGGAACTATGCGATGAAGTTAAGGTGGCAGGAACAGTCTAATACACTGGACGTCTGCTGGGAAGCTGAGGTTCTGAGGTTCTTCTGGGATACCCTGGATGTTAGCTTGTCAGCCACTTCCTACCTAAACCTGTTCTGCACCCTGCCTGTCATGCCAACACTATTCCCTAATGACAGTGGCCTCTTTCAACAGGATAATGGACCATGTCAGACTATAAACACAGCTGAGAAAAGGTTTGAGGAAAATAAAAAAAAGAGTTCAGTGTGTTAACTTGGCCCTCAAAATCCCCAGATCTCAAATCGATCAAACATCTGTGGGATTTGCTGTACAAACTAGCCAGATCCAAGGAGGTGCCACCTTGCAACTAACAGGGATTACAGGTATCATCCCACTGCCAGATACTCAAACAAACCCTCAGAGAAGTCTTTTGGGGTCCATACCTTTGTGACTCAAAGCTGTTTTGGTGGCACAATGGGGACCTAGGGAGATGTTGTGGTGGTGGCGGTGGTCTAGTGGTAGGGTGCTTGCTTATGGACCTATGCCTCAAGAGGTCCCAGGTTTGAATCCCACCTCTGGCACTACCACCACTGGGTCCCTGAGCAAGACCCTTAACCCTGAGCTGCTCCAGGGGGACTGTCCCTGTAATCAGGACATGGAAGTCGCTCTGGATAAGAGCGTCTGCTCAATGCCGTAAATGTAAATGTAAATGTTGTTAATGTAAAGGCTAATCAGAGTATATATATATAAACTACTACTATATATATATAAACTAAATCAAATCTGTGTAAAAAGGAAATAATAATAGCTCTTGAGAATTAGATATTATGTGGTCTAGAGCTTGCCTATAAGGTTCAAATTCAACCTGCAGTTCTCCCACCACCGGGTTCCTGAGCAGGACCCTTAACCCAAAGTCACTCCAGGGAGACAGTTCCTGTAATAAGAAATGGATGTCACTCTGGAAGAGCTCAATGCCATAAATGAAATCATGCATTTCAGCTCATTATAAGACTTTCCTAGCAGCCCATGAATTGAACATAATTTTGCTCAATTTTTAAATCATTTGAATTTACCTTTTGAATTTTCTTTGAATGTAGGTCTTAGGTAAGTACTCCATTATCTAAAGTGTATTGGAATCAGCAAAGAATGCTTTGCTGTTCAGTTGAACAAATAAGATTTTTACTATCATCGATAGTGACTGCACTACACTGAGTATAGGATCCTTTCTTATAACGTATTTTAACGTATATGAATAAAAAGCTAGCCGTTAAAAATACTTTAAAGGGCAAAGGAAATTTAGAATGTAAATCCAATTATGTAAAAGCAGAACGATCAAGTATTAGTAACTGAGACAGTCTTAGTACTGGTCAATACACAGGATGTTGAGAAAATCCATGGATGACCTGAAATACATGATCGCAAGTATATCCTAGACTCAAGCTGTTATAAATAAATGTTATTTTGAAGAGTTTTTGAGACAGTGGCAAGACTGAACTTGGCTACTTCCCGAGGGGAATATGGCCATAGAAACAACTCCCCTGAAATCAAGAAACAAAATAGAGAGTCCAGGTTGCAAACAATGCTAGCGCCCCTGCTGAAGAGGCTCTATTAATGCTGCCCATGCAGGAATCAAGCAGGGATGGAAGAAGTTAATTGAGATCAATCAGCTCGGAGCTGGGCGGGCTCCCCTGGGCTGCAAGGCTTAGGCAGGTTGGATCTGACAAAGATTGCTTAAAAGATTTGTTAACCACTGGGAAACTGGTGACATGGGTGAGCGTGCCTGACTCAACACAAACCGGAAAGCTGAGGCACAATTCAAAGTCACCCCTATTTCTGACGAACGCAGCCAGGGAGTGAAAAAGAGATGATAGACAGAGAGATGTAGAGGATTCAAGCAATCGTTTGAGATTCTAGAAAAGATACTAATTCTATAACTGCATGTATCACATTCATCTTTAGAAGTGAGCCTATGTATGCAGTCTAGAGCGCTACATTGATGAAATATATGGCCTTGTAATTATAACTGTGCTTTAAATGAGACAGAAAAATGCAATCTTTTAGAGTGCATGCTGTAAGCAATGACAAATACAAACGCCTGAAAACCCAGACAGCTCAGGCTTGCAGTAAGTGCCAATGAAAAACCATCTCTTTAGTCCATAACAGATTAAATGGGACGATAAACAAGAACCAAAACATGGTATGCAGCCTCACTACTTAAGTTTCTCTTAATGAAATCAATAAATTGGACATGGGCTCATGTCCTAATGCAGGGAAAACTAGATTATACTGACTTGTATGCCTCTGTAATTAAATAAGGGCAATCCCTTATGCAGCTGTGCAGAGTTATTTACAATTTCATTTACTTATTTATGAAGATTTAGCAAAGAGCCTGTGTATGAATATTTATTTGGAAAGTAATCTTTTATTGACATCCAGGAGCAGCCGGCTTTCATTGTGTGATGTGAGCAAAACAATTTTTGGCTCTCTAGCTTTGGTTTCTATTTTCTGCATGCGAAACTGGTTTCCTCCAAAATAGGAAAAACAGCAAAATGCAAATATCATGCTCACACAAATTGTTATGTCTATTGATACATTAACTGGAAGTACTGTGTGTGGGTTCTAGCAGGATACCTACTCCATAACACTCTACAAAAATACAGCAATTCCTCAGTGCTTCTGACACAGGGCTCGAGGAATAAACTGGAAGAAGCAAACTGGAGGCAAGGAAAACTCCACATCGGCCTTACATTAAGTAAAGCTTCCTCACACTTCCACATCTCTTTTACAAAAAGTGTTCTTTATAGAACCCGTCACCGACGGTTCTTTAGGGAATCAAAAATGTTTGTTTAAGGCATTGGTCCAAAGAGCTCTGCTTGTTAGCACCTTTATTTTTAAAGTGTGGACTGGAATAAGCTGAAGAGATGATACTCACATCAGGGTATTCTTTAACAGGCACGTAGAGCTTCTCTTGGAGCTGAACGATGGGACCCACAGCATCTGGCAGCTCGGAGCTCCTCTTCTCCGTGCTGCCGTTTAACGTGTCATTGTACATGTCCTTCCGTACCCTGCTGATCTCTGCAATAAACACAAAACACACACTTGGCAATAAGAACAAAACATATACTCCCCTAAATTTATCATAAACAATGTAATTATAAAAGCTGAACAGGCAGAAAGCTGAATGCAAACATAATTTACTTTTGGACAGCTAGTCTGTAGGACTCCCCCGATTCTGAAATCACAGACTCAGTAGGTTAGGGAGTTGCCCCCACATCGGAAGATTGTGGGTTCAATTCCCTCACCAGTAGGCTGCCCTGAGGTACCCTTGAGCAAGGTACCATCCCCGTCACTGCTCCCCGGGCGCTTTCAATAGCTGCCCACCGCTGCACGGTGTTTGAGTGCATGGGTTAAATGCAGAGGTCCAATTTCGTTGTGGTTCACGTGTGCTGTGCTGTGACCTTGCAATGACAAGGGTTGTCACTTTCACTTTTTTTTTTCATTTTCATCTATATTTGTATCAACTTCAACATAAAAATGTAACGAGAGAACTGAAACAAAAATCTTGCTGTACAGATGACATGATCCTTAAGGCCCAATTGTTTCTTCAACCTCAAATGTAAAGTTTCCTCGAGGAATGGGGTATATTTGTCTTTTCATAAACTTATATTTAAAAATAAAGTAACAACCCAGTCTGTGTGTATGAAGTCAGTGCAACTTAAACATATAAATGCAACATAATATGCTACAGCTGCATTTAACTCAAGTCATATTTTAAATACCACCCCGGTGATGTGAGATTATCCACTCCAGTTAAGCACACACTCAGATTGTAGGCGCTGCAGTATTGGAAGATGATCACTTGGAAAAGATGCTGCATTTCTAAGAGGAACGTACTGAGTTGATTAATTCTGATGACGCATTTACTGATCACACTTTTACTGCACTGCAAAATGTTAACATTTAAAAGACGTCGGCCTCCCGACCTGTAATATCTGCTTTTTAGTGCACTTTATTTCCTTCATAAATCTAAACAAATGAACCATTTCTAGCAGAATAAAGCCTCAAATGTCCAAAACTTTTCAGAAGGAGAAAAAAAAAAACATTGTCATTAATACTTTTTTGTACTTTGGAAATATTACTATATTTGAATAATTTCTATTGGTCCATTCAAAGAGAAAATTTCCCACATTGTGAATTACAGCTGATGTTTGCAGAAGATGAAAAAATATAGAAAATCTAGTGATAAAACATAGTCCCAGTTTTACATTTTATTTATGACAATACATCAGCATGTACAGAAAAATGTTAAACTGCACATGAACTCTGTATAGTGGCCGAATTCCCATACCGGAGCTTTCACAGTAAACCCCTCTCCCTTCCTACAACCCATGGTCTCAGCTCTCCCAGCTCTAAAAAGTGGGTTAAGACAATGCTGCAGGAAACCTCCAAAGCAAAGTGCTCCATTTGCCTCGAGGCCCGAAGGAGAGTATTCTTTACGTCACCACTGTCCTGCAGTTTCCTTCAGTGCACTGTAGCTGAGGGGGACAAGGGTGCTATAAGAACCCGCTGCGTTTTACCACATGCTCTACATGAACAGGTTACCCCTTCAGAAGTTCCCCTCTATCAATGCCTTGCTGAGATCTACAGCAGGAACCCATTTAAGACAAAGTAAAAGATAATCACTATAATTACACGTGATCCTTTCTGTCACTTAGTGAAGGAAACGACAACTCCCCATTTCTTTAACCAAGCACATTATCCTTGAGCACGACCAGAAGTGAGGGAATGGAGTGAAGGGCAGAAGGAGGGGGAAATGAGAGAGATGGGAAGAGAGAGAGAGGAGTGGAGGCTGGAGAAGAGAGAGGGAGCATTCTAATAAGGTGGGAAAGATAATTAAAACCACCAACTCTGTTAATATTTCATAAAAGACATTAAGTATCCTGGTCCCTAGCTGCAGCCACTGCACGTTGTGTAATTCTATTACTGGAGGATGAATTCTCTAGAGCAATTCTCAGGGGCAAACCAAGGAGGAGGGAAAGATGTAATTACAATGGGGATGGCTTGCTGCCATAGACATACTCTTGACAGACACACACACACACACACACATACACACACGCGTACACTTAGACTTAAATGCCTGCCACTTCTATGACCTCTCCAATCCATATTCCAAAGCCTTTTTTATTTATGAGGACACAAAAAAGACCCATGAAGGCCAAGGGTAAATACATCACCCCTTAGCTAGGTAAATGAAAATGTGAAAGGTTAGTAATAGGCAATATGTTAGGCAGTTAAATGGACGAACAAAAACAACAGCACAGAATATAGGAAGAAGAGCACACACGAAGTAACCTCTCTTGATCAGACACATGGCCTTTGCTCAGAGCCTGCCTTGGACAGGTGCTTTGGTTAAACGTCTATTAAATGGCGTCTCCCGCTCATCTCAATAAATCGTGGCCTAAAAGAGCCCTTTTGATGGCCGTAAATGATGGCAGCGTTGTTATCAATGGTGATTTATACCCTCGGTGTGACATCCAAGGCTGTGGCTGTGAGAGAGAGTGGCACTAGGAGAGAACTTCCTTTGAAAGGTGACAAGAAATATGACAGGCACATCAGGTCGGCCGCACAGCGCGACGGTGTGAGGAGTCGCGCCAGCGCATAAGGGATATCACTGCTACAGTGGTGACAGAGTGGTGAAAGGGGGTGCGAGTAGAAAAAAAGAGGCTCCGTGCTTTATACTTCTTCACAATGGCCGCTCTTGAGAAATCCAATTATCTGATGAAACAGAAATTCTGTGGGAGTGAGGCTTAGGAGAACATCTAACAGGTATTCTTTTTTATTTTTTATTATTGGCTACCAACTAATCATCTATTATCATTATTTCCTAAGTCTACTTATGTTGTCTGTGTGGTTTAATGCACCAAGGCAGGTGCAATTCATTTTTAAATGACCATTTCCAGCCTTTCAGTATCCTTTCAGAATGAAACATTCCAATATTGTCAATGCGCCTTCTGGAATGTAAATGACCTGCGCTCTGATTGGTAGTCCTGTATTATGCCTAATAAAGAACACAATAGAAACTCATCTTTAACTGCACATTCTATATTAATTCAACTCTTTTATTTATTTCAACACAGTGAAAGAGTTTGCTTTTCTATGACCCTGGATCTTTGATGGAATATTATGACTGTTATGCCTTCTTTGATTCCTTTTCCTTTCATTTCATTTGTTTTTGTTTTTTTTTTTTACAGCAAATTATGACATTTTTTGAGAAATCACCAAAATAATTATGTCAAATGTGCTGTTTTTTCATCTTAGTTTCCATATATGAACTATTTGAACAGGAGAGTAAATGTTGTGTGGTATGAAATTACAGCAAGAAGATCCAAAAATTGGACCAGTGATTGCTGCTGACCATTAGGATACAATAAGCTGTGCCAGTGAAAAAATTAAAATTCACACACACACACACACACACACACACACACACACACACACACACACACACACTGCACTTAGATCTCAGCTGAGAGTTATTGGGGGCCAATTATTTCATTCCTAGTGGCTCCTAATGAGCCTAAGATCTCTAATAACGATCCTGTATGTTGATCTTTCCCACCAAAACAATGGTGTTATTGCTAAATCTTACAGGGAATTAACCTTGGATCTATAAATTCCTAGAGAAAATGATCTAAAACAGTAAATCCACTCCACCCAAGCTTTGAGCTTGGTTGTATCTGCATGGTGCCTACAACAGGCTGCTATTCTCCCAGGTTTCTGGCACTCGACAGCTCGAACACAGCAGCAGTGCTGAGGATTAGCCTGCTGCATGCAGGGAACAGGATACACTGAGTCTTTCATCAGCCATGACGCCTGTGAATGTAGCCTCATTCTCCTCACTCTCTGGGATACCACGGCTCCAGTTATTAGGCCCGCACTTAGCTGTTGCTTTTTCACCACTGCTCTCTTTACCTGTCAGATGCCATACTGCTAATGGCAGAAGAAACCACAGCACATGCACAGAGGCAAAAAAATACCTTTATGGGAAAACATGCATATTAGTTCCAAAAACAGCCAGTGGCATTGCAAGAGATTGGTCTGATTACTGAATGAATCTGCGAGATATTTTCATTTCTAGGTAGAACGGATCAATATGTCTCATGGTCATCATGAAAAAACAATATGCATCGATATTGTGACATTGTTTCATTACAAAACTAGCACATTTAGTCTTGTTTAACCTGATTTAGTCTAGCGCAGTGTGTTACTCACAAATTTAATAGCAATTGTACTCAAATTTTTTGATCGATTTTTTTAAACATGAAAATACTGGTTCTTTTTTCAGCTTTCACAGCGTACCGGTATTGTGTCAGTATCAGTATATATGAAGTATTGCGATATTCCACCCCAATTTTAAGGTTCACTTTTATATTTTCTCTATTTTTAAGAGCTGCCCTCTTAAAAGCAAAGGTGCCTTAAAGATCTTTAGGGGGTCCTTAAGTTTGGCTAATTCTTGGCTAATTTGTCTTGGACAAATAAAAATGTCTGGAAAAAAGATTCTCCACACATCAAATGCTCCTAAATGGCTTTTAATAAAAATCAGAAAAAAAGTTCTTAATGAAGCCTTTATTTTTTTTTACAAAATGAAGGTTTGGGGAATAAATAGGACTGGACGGATGGTGTACTTAAGGTTGTGTTTTTTTGGGCCAATTGGGGACCATGGTCTGACCGGTCAGACAGGGCTACAGACCAAAGGATGATTAAACTGTCAGCAGTGATTTATGAACGACGTTATTATGGCGTTTTAAAAGCGGTTTTTAGTGATTTGTCAGCTTTCTTGCCCTCTGAATTCAATCACTTTTCCTGCTCCGGCCTGCAGGACTGGACTTGCTGCACTAGTGAGCACACAGCAGCCACCTGCGCACGTATGCCGCAAAGCCTGACGCAGTCATTCACAGACAACACACGCACACACACAAACACACACACGTACATGCACAACAGCCATTGCTTAGGAAACATCAGTGTCCCCTTCAGATTGGCCCACTTCTATTACGACAAGTTTTTGCTCTTTCTTCTGATGTCCAGAGAGGCTGGGATGGTGTTGCACAGCACAGAGAGACCATAATCAATACAGTCAAATTCATTTCCCTGTCACTGGCACGCATACGCTTTGCGCATCTCCCAAAGAATTACAGCATCATGTCTGATTAGGCCGGCTCTAAATGAAAAAAACTCAATGACCACGAGATAGGATCGAAGAGAGAGAAAGAGAGAGATCCACGTTAAACTCACTGCTCTTCACATATAGTTTATAGCGTGAACTTGGTGTAAAACATCTGTAATAAAAAAAACTGTATCAGTATTGGCCAACGCCAGATGTAAATGATCAGTTATCATTATCAAACCGTAGGTTCTATCAGCAACACTTATCCAGAACAGAACAAAAATCTGAATACAATGACAGAAGCCAAACACAAGAACTGTTGTAGCGGGACATTAAAATCTAGCCCCCTGTGTGTGGGACAGTGGTGTTTTCTGCTAGGCCTTGTCGCAAAAGAATGCAAAGAACTACGATTAAGTGTGTAAGGTATCAGTTGTAATTCCAGTATCAGACTGATTCCAGTAAATGTTCTTATCTCTAATGAAATATGAGATAATGCATGTGTAACTGAACCGAACTATACTCCACCGAATCTCCTGATCACAGGCTTCCTCGATCGCGGAATTTCACACGACTAACCCAAAGAAGCCACCGCCGCTGCTGACTCCGTCAAGATTACATGTGACAAATTTCTGACACCGGGGGTTATCTTAATATTAATGAAACAGCTGCTGAATTGCTGGCGTAGGGCCCAGATGAGATGAGCCGCTCCAGTGGCATCAGGACAGCAACACCACCGATGTGACGGGGAGGGCGAGGGGTGACATCTTCCAAACAGAAGGCTGCATTACCTTCACTCGTTGCACAGGGAGGTCCACACAGGCATATGGGCCACGAGAGAAAGGATACAGAAAACAAGAAATAGAGGGGATAAAACAAGAAGAACATCTGAGAGAGAGAGAGCGAGAGAGAGAGGCTGAGTGTTAGAGTGTTCAAGGGAGAGCCAGTAAAGGGAGCAGGGAGAAAAAACTGGAGAAGATTCAGAGATTCAAAAAAGACAGTACGACTGATGAGAAAGGGAAACTATATAGGATTCAAAAAAAAAAAAAGACACAATGAGATAAGAGAGAGACCAATACATAAAAATTCACAGACGGAGACACTGTAATAGATGACCATGTTTGATGTTGAATACTGTCAGCCTCTAAAGGCAGGGAAAATGGGGATAGTGTGGATAACAAGGAGAGCAGAAAAGAAATTTCTTGAACAGTTTTTTTTTTACACAATTCAGAGCAACTGTATTTACTATTTATACGACAGCATCGGCACCTTTGATATATGAGACATTAACAGTTACCAAGTTGGCTGACTGGGCGAAAATATGATAATTAAAGAAATGTCACAAGATTTTTTTATATCTGCTATGATCAAAGAAGTAGTGCTACACTTTAAAATATATTTTTTTCTTCTGATAGTAAATTGCACATTTCCACCAGAGGCACATTCTGATTTAACTTAATGAAGCACTGATTGACCAAACCAGCTACTTCACTGGAACTTCTAATTATACTGGTACTAAGAGATTTTTATGTTTGAGTTTATTAACATTAGTGCTTACAATGAATTAAATAAATGCTTACTGCCCCAATTAAAAGCTTTTTAAATCTATTCTTTTCAGGAGCCTAAAACCTTTGTATCGTACTGTACATATATATGATAACAGAGCTATGTTGGGTGATTCGATACTTCTTTTTAAAATATACAGAATCATATTAAAATAATTATACTGAATCAAATTGTAATGACATTTGGGCTTGCTGACTAAAGAAACAAAACTGAATCAACTAGTGAAGTCAGAGATTCACACCCCAAAAAACTAATGAAGATATGTGAGTAAAAATATGCAGGCTTGTCTCGGCGAGTGAGCGAGTGAGTGAGCGAGTGAGTGAGCGAGCGAGCAGATCAATGAGTTATTGGGGATTGAGTTGGTGTATGAATCATTGAGTAAGTGAATTAGTGTGGACTGAGTGAGTTTATCAGTGGGAGAATCAGTGAGTGAGTGAATCAGTGAGTGAGTGAATCAGTGGGGGAGTGAATCAGCGAGTGAGTGGGGACTGAGTGAGTGTATGAATCATTGAATGAGTGAATCAGGGAGTGAGTGAATCAGTGGGGGAGTGAATCAGCGAGTGAGTGGGGACTGAATGAGTGTATGAATCATTGTATGAGTGAATCAGGGAGTGAGTGAAGCATTGGGAGAGGGAAGCAGTGAGTTAGTGAATGAGTGAGTTAGAGGGGACTGGGTGAGTGTATCAGTGGGAGAATCAGTGAGAGAGTGAATCAGTGAGTGAGATTCAGAGGGCTAGAGGGTGGTGGGAGAGGTAGACAGACAGAGTGCAGAGACAGATAGGTGGGGACAGAGCGAGAGACAGAGAGAGCTGGGGGAACTGACACCCTTCTGTGTTTGTAATTACGCAGCTCTGTCAGAGGGTGCAGGTGGGGAGGGGAGGAAAAGGGCGCAGGCTCAAACTGAGACACCATCTGGGCCTGCGCTCACTGCAGCATGATAATACTGCCCAACCCTGCTGCTTCACCAAATACACACACACACACACACACACACACACACACCAATGTACATTTGCACTGAAAGCCTGACATCGATATGCTGTTTTGGTTCCGTCCGTTTAATATTATTGAGTATCAAAAATTCTTTGTCATTCAATAACTATCAGTATCAATGTCAATAAGCATTCTTTTTCCAAAATCTAGCTAAATTACATGCATTTTAAATTACACTCCTGCACACCCACAAACCCACATGGACGTTAAGGCTTCAATAATTTTAATCCAGCATAAAACTGAATTCAATTTTAAAACGTATCATTTTGTATTGCCCTCTGGCTCTGCTCAGTATCGTTTGTGGAAGAGCTGTCAATCAAAATCCAACTAGATGCATTATATCAAAACAAAGAGGGAGGGGATGATGCTCTGCACACCCCCGGTATTATTCGTGTCACTTATCAATTCTAATGCTCTTGACTTCAGGGGTTCTTTTTAGAGTTATGGGGTTCAGGAAGCAGGTAAGCATGCGTTAAAAAAAGAGTCTTATACAATCTGCATAGAATGTATTTAGGGCTCTTAGTGGAATCAAGCAAAACCTTTGAAATCAAATCACATCGCTGTACTGCTGATGCCCAAGCATTTTTAAATGGTTTTATATTTGGATTCTTAAAAGTAACCCCCCTACCAAAGCAGCTTTTGGCATTCTCCCAACCAACCACCTGGGACGCCTCTCCCACAGGTTCTACACACCGAGACCTTGTTCACTGCTGAAAACTGTGCACAAATTAAATCAGCCAGTTTTGTCTTGGACAAGACATTTCAAGCATATGCTTTTACATTAAATATCCATCAGATCATACATTAAAAAAATGCTTTAAGTTCCAAACTCAAACTGCATAGTGTGTGCCCAAAAACACACGCACACACACAAACACACACACACACACACACACACAAAGACACACACACACACACAAACACACAAAATCATATCAAACATGTTCCCTCATGCGAAGAGACTCCATATGTTTAGGTTGTGCACAAACGGTGAGGGACAACCTACAATATCTCTCAGCACGAATGGAAGTTTGATTGAAAAACACGACTAGGCTGGGACTGGGTTACAAGCTTTAGGCAAGGAAAATGAATCTCTAGTAATAAAAAGTGTGTCCCTGCAAACATGCCAGCCAAACATGGATTCCACTCGGGTTTGGACAGTTTTTTCAGATTGGACTATCAAGATTTTTGCTCTATAATTACAGAATGATGAAAAGCCAAAAAGGACACATTTAGGAATCCGCAGCGCGCCTGCTTCCTCATGAGCGAGCTGTTCCAGCTAGAAACAGTTCCACTCATTGAATGACCTCCAACAAACCGAAGGGATTTTGCTGTGTTTACTGTGACTACAGTGACTAATGATCAACGCTCAAAGAAAAGTGTCTGGTGAGCTTTCCGACAAATCACAGATGTTCAAGTAAAGCAAATCAAACAGGCTGCTGTGGAGCGTGGTCTTCACTGTTACCGCCAATTAACATCCACACAATATCACTCAGCGTAAGCTACTTTTTACATCCTTGTGCTGCTTTACTAAAAGCACAGTTAGCACAGCACTTCACTGTCATTTAGTTCAACTATTTCAAACTAATTACTCAACATTCATTACATGACATTTTAGTTTGAATCTGGGCTTCCAACTTTTTTGCAATGTCAACAGATGACAAATAAATGACAGACATGCCTTTGCACATGGCAAGATTAAATTTCATCTGAACACAAACTGGAAATCCATTTGGTAAGATTCCCTTAACCTTTACAATGAATTTTTACATTTTTGAATCAATTTTTTTAATTTTTGAACTGGCTATTTGAATCACTGGTAGCACACATCTGCCAACTCTGAACTTCAGGCTTTTGGATGTTTTCTCCATTCCTCACTATCTTATTAGCTACTGCTCCAGCTATCCTCCAAATAAGTCTCCTACTCCTCTAGATTGCGAGTTAACTTGTTGTCTCTATTCCTGAGATTAATAAGCACTGGCTGGCTGCTGTCTGAGCTAAACTCAGTCACTTATTCAGGTAATAGAATTGAGACTAGCTCACCATTTGACATAAACCCATTAATTTAAAAGACTTCTCTGCTTCTCTGACTTCTCTTATCCATCCATCAGTGCTCAAAAAGACACAACACATTGCACAGAAGGATCCTCTATTATCATGCTGCTTATTAACAGAATGTGTTTGTTTTAGAAATTATTCTTAAAGATGACAGCGACTTTAAAGGGCAGTTTGACATTTAAGTATGTATCTATAACTATCTGTTTCAACTGATTTCTCCTTTCATTCTGAACCTAACCCTGGCTTCTTACCTCAGGCTAAACATAGACCTGGCCCACATTTTGGCCTCAATCCTAAATGTTAAACCTTTTGTAGATAGCAGACAGCATTTGTAGATAACGCACAAATAAATAAATAAATGGATGGATGGATGGATAGATAGATAGATAGATAAATAGGTAGATAGATAGATAGATAGATAGATAGATAGATAGATAGATAGACAGATAGATAAGTAGACAGATTTCAGTAAATAAGTCAGTAAGAGTCAGTAAATGATCTGACCTGAAAAGTTAAACAAAGGTCTCAAAGCATGACCCCTGATTGCCAAACTTACAGCAGGTCATTCTGAGAATAAACAGTAAATAAACAGTGAGTCAGCGAACTCTGTCCTACTGGGAAACATGAGCCGTCTGACTATTCCAGTAGCTTTTATTGTGTGTCATGAGCACCTTGTATTGTGGTATTCATGCAACCCAAGCAAATTTAGGTGATTTTATGTTTTAACACGGTTCTAATGCATTTGCTGGACTAGCATTTTGTTCTTATCATGCGGTAGGTTGGAAGCATGTTAACAGCAGCAAAATTAAAGTGAGTATGCAAGTCCTTACTGGGCACTCCAAGTGACAGGTATAGGACATTCGCAAACATAAACAGAAATAATGGCAAAAATGGGTGTGAACAAAAAAATCAGAAGCAAAAAGGCCTGTAAACAAAGCCAGAAAGTCCTCCATCCATCCATTTTCTGCCACTTGCCCCAAACGGGGTCGCGGGGGAGTGCTGGAGTCCAACCCAGCGCACACAGGGCGAAGCACCCTGGATAGGTCGCCAGCCCATCACAGGGAGGAGCGTGACGGGGATGGCACCTTGCTCAAGGGTACCTCAGGGCAACCTATTGGGAAGGGGTTCGAACCCCCGATCCTCCGGCCAACGCCCTAACCACTAGGCCACCGCTGCCCCTCCGCCAGAATGTCCTCTGCCTCTGAAATGTTACCAAAAAGGCAAATAGAAGATGCATCAAGATCCCAGAATGAAAATGAGAGACAAAGGATTAGGAGCAGTTTAAGAACAGAAATATAAAAAGGGGATCTTCTTGTATCACTAGCTCAGGCTTTCTGGTGTATATGCAAAAAAGAAAAGCTACAAAGCAAGCAGTTTATTTTATCTCCAATTACATGTTTTTTCACTCCCTTTTATGTAGTCCGCTTTAAGTAACAAGGCTCCACAAAGTCACTGATGTTAAGAAAGGTAACTGATGTAGATTCTGGATGAGTTGTTTTTTTTGTTGTTGCTTTTTTTCATCTCTACATCGTTATGATATCTCAAGGAGGATGTAAAAGCTCCCAAAAAATCCCTAAAAAAAGGCAACAACATGGAGTTAAGCCCCCGTTTGCAGCTATTACAGCTTCCTCTTGTTTTGCGCAGAAGAGTATTTATGAGGTCGGACCTTGATGCTCAAAATTTCTGTTGTAGTTCATCCCAAAGATTTTTGATAGGCTTGAGTTTAAGGATCTGTGCATGCCAATAAGATATTTCACACCAAGCCATCTAGATATCTCTGTGGACATTGCCCTGTGCTCTGTGGTGGAGTCATGCTGGAACCGAAAGAATCATCCCCAAACTCTTTCAACAAGTTTGGAAGTGTTGAATTGTCCACAGTTGTGATGGAATGATAAAACATTAAGACTTCCCTTCGGGGGGACTAAGGGTTGCAGCCCAACCCCTGAACACCAACCCCATACTAATATCCTTATATGGAGTATACTATGTTCCTTTACACTATTACACTATAAACTCAGACCTATTTACCTGACTGCCAGGAAGAGAAGAATCAATCCACAGAACATGCTTCCACCTCTCCAGGGTCCAGTGGTGGTGTGACTTCCATCTGTCTATTCAACACTTGACACTGCACTTGGTGATATACTTGGTGAGGCTTCTTCACCAGGGAAAGCCACTCCACGAGGCTCCTGGTGCACAGGTTGTTGCAAATCTTGAGTCAACAGAGTGCTGGCGACTTTTCCGCACTTTGTGATCCCGCTCTGTTACTTTACGTGGTTTGACACTTGACGGAGTTTCTGTTGTTCCTAGCTGCCGCCATTTATATGAAAGAAACTTGGCAAACTGACTCACTGCAAAGGTGACACCCTCTCACAGTGCCAATCTTAAATTCACTGAAACGATCCATTCTTTCAAAATGTCTATTCGACATTACTTGTACATTCCTGTGGCAATAGGTCTGGCCTTAACACTTGAATTCATGGTTTATTTCTTATATTTCTCCATAATGCCAATCCATAAAGATTCACACTTAATTAGTAGACATGACACAAGAAAGATCCAACATCATCAGCCCACAGTAGCAATAACAGTACATTCAACAACCTTTTGAAGTTTACTGGATCCGAGTAACTATACCTCAACCTCTAAAAACTGGGTAGATAAAGCTAATTTCAGCTTTTCCCTGCATATTCGCAATGATGCATAAACCCCAGATCTGTCCACCTGCTCCCGTTGTGTATAATGATTCCAGGCCTATAAAAAGTGCAAGGCAGCATCTTCCCTCTGCTCTAATGTCCTGGGCGCTCGCTAAATACAGTAAGGCAAAGGGGCTTATCCCATCAGAGAGTGAAAGACAGCCGTGGGCCTTAAAGCAACTCCAGTATCTGCATGTGCTGCTTAGGCACATTTAATGTGTGTGTGCAAATGTGCATTTGTGTGTATGTTTGCGTTAGTGTGTGTGCATGCGTATGATTGTGCTTAGCTTCCTCTCAACACTTGCTGCCTCAGGAGGTGCTGACACAAAAGAAATGATGATTCTCAGTAGTGAGGCTCTAATATGCGCCAGGAGAGGCATTGTGCCGGGCTGCACACGGAGGCCAGCATATGGACCACTCTGTCACCCAAACACACACGTCAAAATGCCTCCGGGTCCTGCTGCAGGACCCTCTGTACACACCATGACTTTAGACACACACACACACACACACACACACACACACACACGGGTTTAGAAAATCAGCAAGAGGCAAAGATTCACTAAGAGGCAGATACACAAATGCAGGCAGAACTGTTGAGATGAAGTTTGCAGAGCGTCATGATGGCATGCCACTGTGATGTCTTCTGAAGAATTATATAAACCTGGACGCAGACAACCACGGTGAAAGGATGAGATAAAAACAGCCTGAGTCCTGTCTAATTGGTGATTTTATGTCAGAACTGTCTAGTACACATGGACCCTTAAAAGTCGAAGTAATCTCTGGCAAGAAAAAAAAGCAAGTTATAGTTCAATACTCATTATTTCTGGTATTGTTCATTGAAATAAGACAAAAGTACAGATTTCACGTTTTCAATGTCATGTTTGTGTTTGTAGGAATAATAGGAAGAGTTACTGTTCAGGATATATATGTAGAAATGAAAGCAGTTTTTGCCTCCTTTTCTTTTTTATCAGCGGTGGCCTAGCGGTTAGGGCGTTAGCCGCATGATCGGAGGATCGGGGGTTCAAACCCCTTCCCAATAGGTTGCCCTGAGGTACCCTTGAGCAAGGTACCGTCCCCATCACTGCTCCCCGGGCGCTTTCAATAGCTGCCCACTGCTGCACGGGTTTGAGTGTGCATGGGTTAAATGCAGAGGTCCAATTTCGTTGTGGTTCATGTGTGCTGTGCCGTGACCTCGCAATGACAAGGGTTGTCACTTTCACTTTTTTTTCACTTTTTCATATGGAAAGAAGCCAAACATGTCAGGAGTGCAGCTTTAAATCTCTACATACAGAACGCAAAGAAAATCTAGTATCATTTACTGTCACATACATTGAATTCAACCTGCAAAGAATTTCAGGGAAAATCAAACATTCTCATGACTACTCGACACACCCGTTTACTGCATGACTCACTCACTTCATTACATGACAGAGCCCCTGAGATAGCTTCCTAAATTATTATGAGGATGCTGTTATCGGGGCAGCAGTGGCCTAGTGGTTAGGGAGTTGTCCCTATGAGATCGGAAGGTTGTGGGTTTGATTCCTTCACCAGTAGGTTGCACTGAGGTACCCTTGAGCAAGGTACCGTCCCCATCAATGCTCCCTGGGTGCTTTCAATAGCTGCCCCCTGCTGCATGGGTGAAACGCAGAGGTTGAATTTCATTGTGTGGGGCTGTACTTCACAAGGGTAGTCAAGTTCACTTTTTCTCTCACTTTTTTGAATCAGCTAGAAGTGCTGCAAAAACACTTACCCTGACCTTTAAGGGCTGGGCAATATGACGATATGTTTTCTTAATAAATTATATCACATTATTCTTTTCTATACTTATCTGTAATCTGTAATACATTATGTCACAATATTGTTTTCTGTGCTTACCGTGCTCTCATCTGTAATTAAAGAAGACTTACCGGCAGCATGCTTCTTTACAGAGAGCCTAGTTAGTCTTGTTTAACTGAAGTTATTGAAGTGCATTGTGTAAAATGCTGATGAAATATATATATATATATTGTTGTGGTAGTATTGGCTCTTTCTGTGCATTTAAACCTATCAGTTGTCAGAAACAATGAACATCGTGACATATTCTGTGTTGTGAAAATGTCTTTGAAATATTACATCTTTGCCGTTTCACCCAGCCCAGTGAATGTTTTTGAAATCTAAGAAAGTATGCAGGAGCTTTTTGCACGCGGCTGGCCGTGTCATGTAGCATGTGTGCTGTGCTGTATTATGCGCCTGTGATTAGACTTACTTGGAATTTTAAGCCTTCAGCTAATACAAATCAAAGAAAGTCCACCTTGGTTATGAACTCCTCGTCAGAAAGTCAGGATTTTGGTCTCTTCTATAAGCTCAATTTATGAGGTCATTTCAATGTCGTTGCTTACACTGTAGACGCTACACTGAATAGTCACTTTCACTTCACTTCAGGGGAAGACATACAAAATATGAACACTGAATAATCGCCATCATACTAGCAAGAAAACCAGCCACATTTTTTCACCTTTGTAGTTCGGAAATGAACAATTCCGAGCTCCGACTTTCCAAACAGGTTTAACCAATTATATATCCATCCATCCATTATCTGCCGCTTGTCCCAAACGGGGTCGCGGGGGAGTGCTGGAGTCCAACCCAGCGCACACAGGGCGAGGACGGGGGACGCACCCTGGACAGGTCGCCAGCCCATCGCAGGGAGGAGCGAGACGGGGACGGCACCTTGCTCAAGGGTACCTCAGGGCAACCCAGCAGGAAGGGGTTCGAACCCCCGATCCACTGAACACATGGCCAACGCCCTAACCACTAGGCCACCGCTGCCCCCCACCGATTATATAACTAACTTTAGACATTGATACCACAATAACACTTTCTTCTAAAAAAAGAGCCGCTGAAGCAAGAAAGCCTTAGGAGAGCTCAGCTAGTGAAAACTGTCCTGCAGTAAGGGAACAGGAGAACAAGGGTCAGATTGTAGGTGGACACCCAGTCTGAACATTTCTGTGAGCAAACGAAGCACGGCAAGCACAGCCATGCAAATTCCCCCTCTGCTCTGGATTCTCCCATTCGCCACGGCTTAATTGCATTGCGCTGTCACGAGAGAAGACGGTAAAGAGTTAATAGCTTAATGCCACAGAACGAGCAGATGCGTACATCACATGCTTTCCAGGGTGGAGGGTCACACTTACATCTATGGAAAGACTGACGGACCGTCGCTGTCCTAAGTCAGTTAGTAGCTTTAAAATGCTTAAAGATGTTGGAGAAATATGGAGCACTACCCCTGAGAGTACGCTCTCTTTGTGAGCGAGCATGAATCTGACTAATCAAGAGCAATTATGGCTTAAGTTTCATAAAGCTATTAATGAGGAAATTTTTGGCTGGAGACTGTCATTCTATAAAAATAGATAGAACCATTAGCCTTTAACAAAGGATTAAAATGCACATTTGGCTGGTGAGGGGTATGAGCTAAATCACAGTAAGGAGGTGAAGAATCGATCATTACTCAGGGACGGCCGGATGGCTTTTTTATCTGTATTAAGCAGATGAGCCTAATGGATGGCACATTAGGTGGTACCTCAGAATGTCCTTTAAAAGGCGGCCGCCTGGGTCCAGGCCCGGAAAATTTGAAAATCATTTGGAAGAAGGGAGATCTAATTAAATGTCTCTCCCTGCACCTTGAACCTTGCGCTGCTGACGAAGGTAAACACATCAATCTCTCTTTGTTCCTCGAGCAGCAACAATCCTCAAATCTGCCCGAGCGTTAACTTAGTATCTGGAGCAGTAAGAAAAATGGCCCATAGACAAAGAGCAGCCGAGCTCACGGAAAGACCAACATGCTGACGTCGTTGTTGGACACAAAAGTAGATAAGATTCCCTTCAGATCTGTTTGTGCCAGTGTTCAAAGCGGCTATCAGGCTTCACTAAATGCAGCAGGTTAAGACGGGGTTCATATATGTTGCTTCCCCATTTATGGACGAATTTGGATGAGAGTTGGCCTTAATCTGAAACTGGGTGAGGGAACAGCAAAATAGGATGAGTGGCATCTCTTGAGGACGGATCTGTCAGGCGTAAATTATCTCAAATAAAAGCCTTTGAAATGTGATGCATTCAAAGAGCAGCACTGCTTTTTTGGGGGTTGGGGGTGGGATGAGAACAGAGACAGACAAGAGAGCAAAAGTGATTGATATAAATGTGCTCAGTTGCTGCCTTTTCTTTTGCCCCTCTTACCTTTAAATCAATACGGTTCTGTCTGTCGACACAGACTCTATTCACATTCCTCTCTACCTCTCCACTGCTCTAAGAGTCAGACCTGCTCTTCTACAGCGGCAGGCCAAAAGACTTAGTCAGCAGTCTGTGAGAAACCGTTTCAATTACACAGAGTGCTTTTAAAATGAGGGATGTGAATGCATTATAAAGCCAGACGTTGATGTATTCACTAATAACGATGGCATCGCAGGAAGCTGGTCATAATAATCTGCAATAATATATAGAGTGGCTAATAGAAGAGGAAATGGGAAAGGGAGGAAAGAAATCATGATTGATTTACACTTCAAATAAACCAGTGTTGTGCCTTATGTGAAAAGATAAGTAGGATCTTGTGACCTCTGTGCCGTCGCCCATTTACATGTGCGTGTCGATGTGTGATTCTCAATGGAGCTGGGTGATTTCATGTAAGACAATTTAGCGTATTTTTTTTTTGCCTATCACAGTGCAGGCACATTCATGTCATGCAGCCAACATTTCAAACTGCATCATACAATTTCACCGCTGTAATAGCATGGCACCGTCAGTGAAACTGTTATCCGAACTCTGAAACAGGTCACTGATGAACCATGGCTGGCCCTTGATTCGGTTATTTCATCCTCCCCCTCCACTTACTGGGTTTAACCATCCCAGTCTTGAGTTCTGTATTATGTGATTACGTGGCACAGCTACTGTTGACTGTCTTCCTTGCAAACACAGAGATGACCCTGTCTCTGCAGCTCGCTACGCACTAAAGTTCACTACTTCATTTGCTACATTAAAAAATAGCCAGCATATCAAACGTAGCATCGCTGCACTGAAACACATTTTCGCAATGTATGATATTATATATATGTAGGATATATGTCATTATTTTTGTTTGTTTTCTTCAGGCTTACAGGCAAAGTGAGAGTGGCACATCTTAACAATACTGGAAAAACATTAAGTACAATTTATTTCACAATAATATATTTAGCTCCTTAACTGCTGAGAATTTTAATCCTACCTTAAAGGAAATAGTTGACAGAAACTGAGTAAAATATTTCGTTTCATTAGTTTAGAGTGGGAGCTATGAGACTATAATTGCTAATAAACAAGTCATCCTAATCATTTCTAAAAATACAAGCTGTTCATTTCTCTTAACCTGCTCAAACTGCATTCAAATCTTCATTAAAGTGGTGAAGGTCTGATTTATATGGCAAAAAATATAATATCTTAAAAATATATATAAAACCCCTTCCCAATAGGTTGCCCTGAGGTACCCTTGAGCAAGGTACCGTCCCCATCACTGCTCCCCGGGCGCTTTCAATAGCTGCCCACTGCTGCACGGGTTTGAGTGTGCATGGGTTAAATGCAGAGGTCCAATTTCGTTGTGGTTCATGTGTGCTGTGCCGTGACCTCGCAATGACAAGGGTTGTCACTTTCACTTTCACTTCACTTTAAAAGGAACTTTTCACAGTGCATGTCATGATATTTTTTCTTGACATTTTCTGTTTAAACGAAGAAAAAAAAAAAACAGCACTACCAAAACTTACGAATATAATGCTTTTTATCAACATTTAAAAGAGTTCACTGAACTCAGTCTGGTTGAACAGGACTAATACTGCTATATCTGCAATGAGACGCAAAGTTGTTGAGTATTTACATAACATCACATTGCACAGCCCTACTGGTGGTTTAGGTATTTTATGGTCTCAGTCTGTCTAAGCAGCCTCTTCTCTACAACTCATGTAATTGTCTAGTTTTCTAAAAGTATTAAAAATTCTCATGATATACTCAGATTAATCACAATAACACAAAGCCTGTTCCTTCCATACTGAAAAACTCATCAGACCTTTTGCAAACAGACAGCCCTTTTTGAATTGTAAAAGAATAGCTTGACACACAGGATCTTCTTAAGATATATGTGATAATTATCATGTCCGTTCACACAGCGGCAGTCTAATCCTTGGGATGCTCTTCTCCAGCCCCTCTAAAGCTCCTTAACGAGTCCACAGCTCATTTCCCCTTGCTAATGTCACAAAGTGAGAAGGATAGTAGCACACTCAAGAAAGGACAACTTCTTCTCAACCAAGGATTGTATCCAACTTAATTCAGGATAAATCGACTCTGACCCCCCTGAAACTTCTCCAAATTAATTAATTACTGCAATTAAGTGATGAATGTGGCCACTTAGACTAATTGGTGGAGGATCTATAAGGGCTTTGGGGTCCCTGGAGGACCTTGTGGGAAGAAGGCCGCTCCTCAGAGCAAAGTGTATTTTGCTTTTTAACAGTCAAAGTCATTGGAATCATCCCTCCTCGAGGAGATAATCACTCCTCAGCAGAACTTCTCTCCTATCCGAGTCTCTGTGTGCGATTAATGACCCCTGCTAGAGTGCTTATCCTGTCTGTGTAGTGATACAGTAGCCATAATAGCAGGAGTGGCCCTGTTTCTTTGGTTAACCACGACTGTGGTAGGGCGCTCAATGGGGCTTCCGAGGACGCATTGATTGAAAGTCAGCGTCTTCATGGGGACGGCAGCACAAAACATTAAGCACGGTTAGTAATAACAAAGACAAGGTTAAAAAATAAAGTTCTGTGATTATTATAAATGATAAATTATAGTAAATTTATTGCAACAATATTTTCAATTTCATATTAAAGCGCCGGACATAAAGTGAGCTCTAGACACCACCGTTAAAAAAACAAAGTGAAGAACATTGCAATATCAACACTGCCTCTATCAGAAGGACAATAACACAAAATTAAAACCAGTAAGGTCAAAATGTTCCCATTTAATCACTGTCCAGACTTAATCACAACTGTTGCAAGACATACCAGACCACTCTTTCATGTATAAGTGGCTGAGATTTCAGATATTTCTGCTGTGAAACAGAAAGACGACATGACACTATTAGTCCAAAGAAATAATCTGATGTAAAGCCACAGTGTTATTCTGCTTCAGACCCCAGCACACCTCATATTCAAGCAGTTCCTCAGCTGCAGCAGCAGCTATGTTCTGTACATCTGCAGTACAGTTTTGCATTACAGGGTGTTGTATCAGCGACAGTGGCTGCTACCCTGATTAAATTCATCACCTTTATTACGGTGCGCAGTGCAGACTCTGCACGGCTGACTGCTTCCGTTGCCCATTGAAGGCATTCATCTGTACTAAAGGGGGGGGGGCAGGAGTTTATGCTTGGACTGTGCATCAGCCTGCACACATTGCGTCTGCTCCACATGACTGCGCAGACGCATTGCTCACAGCTAACATGCCAGGGTCAGCCACGCCGCTCAGACTGAACCGAAAAATAGAACAGAGGCAGGTATTAATGCTTAATGCCTTTAGATACAGACCATACAGAGTATAAATGACCAGCGGTTTTTAACCCATATAAAGCACATTTAAAGTGTAAGGACAGGCTAATCGTTTGAATCCCTGATCTCTGATCACATGACAATTCATTCATTCAAATTTCGGGAAATTCAAATGTCACGACATATATTTTATCAAACATATTTTATCGAGATTTATGGTGATCCATATATTTACCATTTATCTTGGTACTACAAGGCTCTAAATATTAAAGCTGTTATCCAGATTTAGGAAACACAACACTATTGTGACAGCATAAATGGTCCAAACGACTTTTTTAATAACATCTATTATAATTCGAGTTCCACTAAAAGGCCTGGATTTGATCACTGGCTGTTCAAAAGACAGACGCTCATAAGAGGCTGGTTGTACAATTTTAAACTTCACTGTTGTTTAAGCGGTGTCCAGATCCACCGGCCAGTCACACAACGTAATAAAGAGAGGGTAAAGTCTAGACCATGCTTTCTATTAGACGCCTGAAGCACCACATCTTTCAGAACCGCCGCTAACACAGACGGCTCAACACCGCTGAAGGAGAAACCTGAATCCCAATCTATTACCATTATATTATATCAGACGATTCTGCTGGTATGCAGAGGGCCCGTCCTCCCCACCCAGAGAGAATAACAGGTTAGTGACACACTGTGGATCAATTTATAATCTCCTAAAAACACGGACAATGATTATTTCCATTCTTTTTTAGAAGACAGACTAAACCAATCTTTACACAAACATAACTTTTCCAGTCAACATTCCAGAATTAACATGGCTAAACTCATAACATCACATTTTTGCTCCTCCTATAAATAACCCGTTTTATGAAACTGTAATTAGGGGCATCATTAGCATTTAAAAAGCTGTCATAGCAGGACTGCTGAAGTTGCTGGTTTGCTGTTCTGGTGGTGGAATAGATATACCGTTGGAAGTCTGGATGTCTGCATTTTTCTGGCTTTATATTTCTCTGTGGCAGCTTTGAAAAGAGAAGCGGCTCCACAGTGGTCATATTATGCATAAATGAGGGCAAAAACTAATACCCACACTTTTAAATTTCTTAGATGAAATATCTTTGTGGGTCAGCAAACATGACTTCAAGAAAAATCTTGTCCTGTGATTTTACAAATAGGAATAATGTGCAGTACCCCCCCCCCCCACACCGCCACCAACACCCACCCACATCCACACCCACACACATACACACGCACACACACACTCACTCACTATTACACTGCAATTGGATATTAGAATTCAGAGCGTACAGCAGGGAAAATTGCAGAAACAATGCATGCAGAGTTTGCACACAACTGAGATATCATGCGGTTGTACATCGATAATGCCACTGATTTTCTGATGCTGGTCATTTTTCTGTTTTCGTCCGGCACTTCTCACAAAAGCAGACATATAATCACAGGCAGAGAGCACCAATTCAGAGCCTTATGTTTGATCAATGTAGCAAGCAGGCACGAGCAGTGGATGATAATTCACACTCTCTTCCTCCTACAAAGGTGGAATAATGCTGAGCTGCGCAAAAAGCCAGTGATTTACCATTGCTTTGGAAATACAACAGCAACAAAGGCATAACTACAGCGATAGACAACAGACACACACCTGCACACACACACACACATACACACAAACACATTATATATATACACATACATAATACAACACACACACACACACATATATATGTACACACACTCTTACATACATGTGGAGAACCCAGTCCATTACTCCCACCCTCCGTTCAACCTGTATCCACCAGTCCATCCATTACTCCCTTTCAGTTGCTCCCACTTTCAGTTCAATTTCATCCTGTACTTTTCATGAGAGGAACGAAATGAACTCTGATCTAACGTGCCTGAATAAGGAGGCTGTGAAATTAGACTACTGTATTTTTTTTTAAATCCCAACTTATCCACTGTTAGTATCCCAGGATTAACATGTTGTCCAAAGTTTATAGTACATTAATATACATTAGTGTATTCAATGCAAACTATCGCTTCCTCTTCCACTCATAAACCAGCAATGCCAGTTTGCAAAAGCATATTATGTCTGTTGTGCTGCAGTTTTGTCCAGACCTGCTACTGGAAGTGAAACTGGTTTCTCAATCTACTCTCACGAACACAAAACTCAGTGTCACCCCATCAGGATGTGAGTTAACACACATATCCTCTTAAATATATACTCCTCCTCAACAGTGAGCTAAACTACTTTCAAATGTGTACTTTGCTGACACGGGGTTTCAGCTGCATGTATCGGCGACTTTACGCTCGTGTGTGTGTGTGAACAGACATTTACCATGCCAAATGACAACGATCAACTAAGAGGAATAAAGCTCCCCAGCACTGGACTCTGGAGCAGAGGAAATGTGTTCTATGGATTGATGGAGCTCCATCTTGCATCTTAGTGCTGACATGGCGTGAAGCTGGTGATCCAGAACTAATCATCCCGCATCAGGATCTGACATCATTAATCAACGCTGCTGGAACAAAGCCTTGACTGTTTCTTTATTTCACGTCATTTGAAATAAGAAAACTTCTGTCAAAAGACTGCTTATAAAACTGCTCTTAACTAAATCCTGTCACATTGACTTAGTTCCTAATTTTCTGACAGCTACCAGTTCCTCACAGCTATGTTCTCACAACGAGAGCAAACTTTCCAGAAGTCTAAAAACTGTTAATGCACCAAAGGGGGGAAAAACTCCTTGAATACAAAACATTAAATAACATACATCCTAATGCATGTACCACTTTCCAAGCATAACTTGTGTCATTGCTTTAGTAATACATTTAGGTAATGCATGTAGCTGGATTTATCATGTCATTTTACAACACACACACACACACACACACACACACACACACCCCTGTGCAAACTTTGGCGCTTTGATTGCGGTAATGCCTTCATACACTTTCATGCCACTGAGGATTTCATTTTCCAGCGAGATGGGCCTCTACATGACCACGTCACATGAACTTTGCTTAAACCGGCTTTGAAATAGGAAGTCCTCGTGTGTGTGACTCACAAATTGACGTGTGATGAGTACAGAAGAGTTAGGATTTCATCTATATATTTTCATGGCCTTTCGGCGAGCAGTGCACTGCTTCAGCGTATTTATTGGGACAGTACCACCACAGCTGATCAACAATAGCATGTGTCTTGGTTTCCTTTTCATGGATAACTTAAGGATTAATAACATCAGCTTCCTCCATGCCCTGAGGGTTAACCCTGCAAAATAAAGCCAGCGGGAAACACAGCTACACGTTAAAGATGAGGCCCGTGAGTTTCCCAAACACTTCCCATTTGCTCCATTTTGTATTTAAATGACTGCTGCTGCTTTTTCTGAACTATCCTTGCGCCGATCTGACATTTTTCTCAGTTCCAGATTAGTCTTTCACCTTTAGTTTCTTATTCCTTTTTCAGGTTTAATATCATTCTGTTCAGCTGGTTCCACACCAGGACGTTTTCGCTGAAGCTCCCACCTCTCGCACCGTTTTATTTTAGACTCAGAAAGAGGAGGACAGCAAATATCAGATTTTAGCTTGATAGACGCTGGATGTTCTGCTCGGTACTTGATCATTTTCTGGCCTTATCATTTTTCCAGTTTTTTTTTTTTTTTTTGGCTGGTAGTCTAGTTTTACTTCTACTCGTCTCGTTGCTCCCTGATATAAAGCCGCATCTGTGAATTCTTGGAGAAGTTCGAATTTTATATCCTGTTAACTCGTGTAACATACCATAAACGCCACTGTCCCTCGCACAACCCGAGACACAGATGATTCAGAGAGCAAAACAGCAACTCGTGAACATGCATCAGAAATGGCCTGCCTTACGCAACGGTCAGCAATTACAGCCCAGCTGGACAAGTGATACATTTTCTGTCACTGAGCGAAAGACACAATGGTGAATTCAGCCAAACTCAGCTAAACAGGGCAGCCACTTAAATCATTCGCCTTGCTGTTCGCTCACTTGCCTCTTCCCACAGACCCAATGCTAAAAATACTGATTCTCGTAATTAGTGAGCTTCATCACTTTGTCACTGGGATGGAAGAAAGAGTAGGCTTCAAAAATAAAACGCGCTATCCTGTAGGTTGCTATAGTCATGACTATATAATGACTATTTCAAAAACTCTTCAATACAGATGGTTGATAAACAGGCACGTCCTCTTTCTGAAGGTGGTTTATGTACGGTGTCTGATAAACCTTCGGCCCAAGCACAGCCTTTCTCCTACATTTTTGTTTCATTTTTTCATATTTTATTCCACTAAAAGGTGCACGGGCTAACACTCAGTAAAGCGTTTACAATGAGAAGAAAAGCTGCAGGGTTTTTATAGAGCCGTGTGTGTGAGGATGTGTGTGTGATGTCTGTTTAGAGCTGTATAAAGTTGAAGGGGGGAAAGGACCTCGTAAAGAAAGGAAAGGAGCCCCCTGGTGCTCTAGAAACCGCAGAGCGCTGCGGATCTCCACACAGATCCAAACTGGAGTCCTTCCCTCATTCATTCCACCTCCTCAACACACGCCAGCCGCTTCAAAGCCTTGAAATATGCGCAACAGGTTCAAAGAAATGTTATGCATCTACTCAGTTCCTCCCGCAGGAATCAACTGTTTCTCTGATTTATATATATATATTTTTGTGCCAGTGTGGATATAAAATGCAGTAGCAGAGATCTGCTGTGCGCTGAATCAATGGAGCACAGTCTGACCACTTCAAATCATTTTCACAGCCTCAGGACGGACCAAGCTACCGCCCGGCTGCGTCTGTGCCCTGGGACACCATAACAACACGAAAAAGATGATCCACCCTGAGACATGAAGGCAGTGAGACCAGACGTCAACAGGAGCTTAGTTAGGAATGTAGTGCAGATCATCTGAGAGCCGAGAGGGGGGCCGTGCTCACCTGACGTGAACGGCGTACGAGGGTCTCGTTTGACAACGTCTGGGTGCTGGAGAGATTTTAGAAGAAGGAAAAGCCCGGGCTGATCCTCACACAAGTTTTTCTGGTGGGTGAAGATGCCACAGAAGTTGGGCAAACTGCTCATCGGTTTCTTGGTGTTTATGAATGAGATGGTCTGGGATACAATAGTGTTTCATGA